>DWEJ01000406.1:0-17039 GCA_018245835.1 Mysoria sejanus stolli | reverse complement strand
AATAGATATATTTTATGCTAGGAAACTTTTTCTTGCCCAATTATAAGTGCATCGAAAAAAATATCAACTACATATTTTAATATAGAATTGTTCGTTTGAAAAATATCGTTGAAAAATTTTCACCAAGGCGTTCTTTTTTTAAAAAGCATAATGAATCTGCTTGATCGATTTTGTGCACAAAATCTTTTTCATTGACAAGAAAATCACATCGAAACCACAAAGATTTTATCGGAATAGATTGATTCGTTCGAGAGATATCGATGCGATAGCGGGAAGTTCCAGGAATGACCTTCAAGGTCGACCACTTTACAGATCTTTTTATTTACTATCAAAATATATCACAGAAATAAATATTATTTATCTATATATTATTATACAGCATAAGAATTCATCTGATATCATATACATATCCTGAGATATGAGAGAAGAGATGACTCAAAGAACAAAAAAAATCAGTGTACATTTAATATATAAATTTGCAAATTATAACAACTACATGGAATTGAAAAG
Source organism: Mysoria sejanus stolli (assembly GCA_018245835.1). Lineage (NCBI taxonomy): Eukaryota > Metazoa > Arthropoda > Insecta > Lepidoptera > Hesperiidae > Mysarbia > Mysarbia sejanus. The sequence goes on along the minus strand of DWEJ01000406.1, from coordinate 16,529 downwards.
TTTCAGTTTCGACTGGATATACAAAGAGAGCAGTCATTCACACCGTCTACGCAGCCCATAGCTTTAGCCATTTAGTGACCCCATAGAGTTTAGCTATTTTGCTACTGCTACCTCGGCGTCTTCAAGGAAATGTATTTTTTGTCTTTGTCTGTACGTACTTTGGACAACTCCTGCGCCATTTCGAAAGTGCCGACCGTGTCCATGTTGCTGGCCATGACTGGCACGCCCCGGTACGTGTAGCCGGAGTTCCGGAATGTGATCTCCCTGTACAAGTCCACCTGGAAACATACACATTCGATTTTTATAAATAACAATAACTCCATTAAGTATAAGCCGGCTAGACTCACGTATGTTTTTCTTGATGGCCCGACTAGTTTCGGACCTATACGAGGTCCTTCTTCAAGAGCTCCCGCCGATTGCAGAGGTCGTGACGGAGACTAATCTAGCCGGCTTAATTCTTAATCATGTGTAACACTCCCGAAACATTTAACAATAACAACTCCTTGCCTCGTTTATCGTGTTGGTAGCAAATGCGACTACCGATCGTAAGGCCCCGGGTTCAATTCCTTATTACAATATTACATATGCAGTGATATTGCATACGGTCCAGCCCCAGCCCTTTACGGGGTAGACAGAGACCACAGAATGCCAAATATCTCTATCCTGGCACACCTGCTTTGTTACTTCAATATTATAAATATATACTTGTATAGACAATTTTCATTCATGTTCTTTAATGTTAATACAAATATTGAGTGATACATTGAACCGGCATTTTCGTGACAAAAAATCGTGGGGGATATTGTGATGTCTCTTTGATTTATTTGAATGTTTTACAACGAGCTATCAACTACGCGAAGGGAATATTGCACGCGATATCTTTTGCATCAGAATAAATTAACATAATGGCGTACCGTAAACTCATCGAGTTGTTAGTTATCATTTCTTTCAAACTGCTTTGAACACGGAATGATACAATTTTATATTACCCCTGAAAGCCGTGCTTCGTTCTGTTTTAACTTGAAATAAAATACACAATACAGATTTTATCATAAATTTGCATGTGCTTTATTTTAAATTAAACGAGCTCGATGAAATTGAAAAATTATTCCAAGTCTAATTAGACTGAATAAAAATAAAACGTAAAGGATTAAATATAAACATACACAAATATTACACGACAATATGATTACATAATTTTAGAATACAATAAAACCAATCAATTATTATGTATTAAAACATTTTTTCTGTTATTATTATTAAGCGAGCGACTGCTGATTGGGAGGTCCTGGGTCCAAATCAAGGGTCTGTTACCATTGAATTTTTCTGAGTTAGATTTTATACTAGAAATTTAAAGTAATGACTCGGAGTCTATATATGTGCCCGGTGTACGGCAACAGGCTCACCACCTATTCCATAGTGGGACGTAAACATAACTGGTGAAACGTGGGAGTGTTCTGCATTCCTCTGCCTACCTCCTCGGGGATTACAGGCGTGAAGTCACATTATATATATTGTCGACTGAATGCCATAGGCGCCGGGAATATATTATAATGCATATAAGGTTTCGACTGAATTCCATAGGTTCCGTGTATTTGTAAGATTTAAAAAGTAGCACTAATGTAGAAAAAGCACGGCGAGTCTGTAAGATGATAATGGTCTACTATTTGTCACTAAGTGCTCTCTGCTTAACCGTAACGGACCTGGCATGAAAACATATGTATATAAAAAGTAGGCTACTTTTCTTTACTTACTCAAACTATTTTTGTACAAAATCTCACATTAGTCTTAGTACTTCGAGTGATCAATGTACTCATTACATATTTATATTATATACCAGAAAGTGTGGCAAGAATAAGAAAGGTAAAAAAGGGAAACACACAATTTTATTAGTATTTATGACTTTATTCAATACGACAATGAAACTACAAAAGTTGCCTGCACTTCAAACAGCAATTTCATATACCTCACGAACCGAAGCACATTATTAATTAATAATCACATAAAATATAAAATTAACGTTACATTATAACACCATAAAAGACAGGAGAAAGACTAAAATACAGGAAAAAAAAAGACCAGAAAAAATCGTGTAATAATAATCAACATCAGAAAAGCTACAAAGTTGGCGTCGCTATACATGATTTATCTCGATCTTGAGAGTCTAAAGGCTACACAATACCCAAGGCAAATTGGTCAGAGGTTTTACACGTCTTCACCGAGAAACAAGCTAGTAACTTACACCTAACCTTACTCGAGTAGCGCTAGAGAGTAGAAGCAGGCAAGCACCTCGCCCCGCCGCCAAGCAACATACGTCATCACCTCTTAATATTATATACAATTATTATCATAAATTATTGACGTTAAAACAGAACGATGTTAAATGAATGGCAAATATATACCACAAATACAGTAGTACACTCTCCTCTACAATATTCAATCGTACGTCCCAATTTCAACTCAGTCTGCAACTCTGTCTTTAGCTCAATTTAAGAAAAAAACACCTCATCTCTGCCAGTCCAACGGATCCGTCAATACATAATCCGCATAAACAATGAGTCGCCACGAGGGGCCACAAGGGCCCCAACACGGCCCAGTTTGGAAAACAATTTGTGCTTAAACCGAACAATTGATAAGACATCATATCACTAGAGCAAATACATCACAGAAGCGGTTTGTGTCGAACACACCGTGCACCGCGACGCGACCGGCGCCTCATTCGCTACGTTTAAAAAAATATAAAACGCTAATATGAAAGGCATCATCGTACGCCGCACAGCATCCGTGACGCACTCCGAGAGCCGACATACGAATACTTAGGCACTTCCGATGTTACACTATCGCCGACTACCGTCCCAATTCCATCTATCATTTATTGTGATCGCTTACAAGGATAAATGCGAATAATAATATGACTTACAATTTTAACGTGGACTAGGTGACTGTGGCATGTGACAGACCGGTGCTGGAACGCTTGCGCTGATAACGGAAGAATAAGAGAGCCGTACAAAGCGTTCAGTCGCTTCATATCGTCAGTTAAGAAATTATTATAGCGACTTCAGTGACTTACGTTTCTGGCAGTAATAGATTTGTTGTGTTTAGCGCGCGCAAGCGTCCGACAGTATTGCCATATTCATAGTCTATTTTTAAAAACGTCACCGGGTAAAGCTTCCACCGACCTAAGCGACAAACACGACCCGACACGACAACCTTACTAACCAACACAACGATACGATACAATATATAAAACACATCTAATGAACAGTCTGCAACGTGGATGCGATAGAGAGATGATACGAATGCGAAAAACTTAAATTTAGATTATATTCCCCTAAAATACTGTTGCGTATGATAAACATTAAAATAATGATATTAGATCTATAACTAATGATTAGTGTTTATCTCCTTAAATGTAAACCTCTCGCCCGCTGGCTAAACAATCCGATACGCGGTACAATCATAATACATTGAGCTTTAGCGCCGAATATTATTCCCGTTAGCTTCGAAATTTTAAAACACCCTATCCGATTTCTTAACCCAACTTCTAATAACCGAATGTTGGCCGGGTTCAATTACTAAAAGTTGGCTCTAAATGAGATCAATTTGTAACAGGAGTCTTTGTCCATTTCACAAAATTAGGCCATTTTTTGTGTGACAACAGTTAGTGGTGTTGCCACTATAATTGTTGGATGTAACAATATCATTGAGAAATTTTAAATGTCATAACACTTGATAACGAGGAATAAGTTTGATGATAATATAATAAATTAGCCAGGCACGGCATGTAACACAAGTTGCGTGTTAGTATGTTATACGTATTAATTATTAAGTGCTTCGCAACTTTTTGTGTCACAGTACCGAAGCTCGATCCCGCATCTTGTACATATACGGATTTACTACTGGGCCAGCCAAAATTCTTATAACTAATGTCAAAGATCAGCTATTTATCTCATTCGTCTCACTACTGTCAGCGATATTGAATATGACGTGTTACTGAGTAATCTATGACATTCTCTAAACCTATCTTGCGGGTTAGTTAGGCCACTAGTAATTTTTTCTTAAGTTATCGGCGGTTAAACACAACAGAGCTACAATATGAACTAACTGTAAGTGAAAACACGATATATCGAAGTGAGACCTAACTAGAAAAATTTCCTATTGATAAGTCTGTTTTCTCAGTAAATTTACTAGTGATATAACGGCCCGTTCTCCCAAACTAAGAACCCGTGCGTCGCATGAGAACTGTGCAAGATATTTTATAAACTAGCAACACTGGTGATATTTATATGGCAAGTTTGCATATGCGATAATTATTACAAGCAGAGTTCTCATGCGCCGTGTCGATATGCCATCCAAAACATGAGCGTCCGTGCGTGGCGCCGCGACCTCGCTGCGACACTCCGAATGTTCGCCGTTGACTCGCACATTGCCGACTATCTTTATTTTCAATCAGTTTTTAGAAATTCAGTCTAACGTAGCTTTAAATTTGCAAGTGTGTATTCAGTTACAAAAGAATATGGCTAGTCTGGGTAGCGTTAAGTTAGTGGCGCGGCAGCGTGGCGGGGTGTGGCGCGGCATGGCGCGGCGTGGCGCGGCATGGCGCGGCGTGGCGCGGCATGGCACGGCGTGGCGCAGCGTGGCGCTCCGTGGCGCGGGGCAGCTTAGCCGGAGGTGGGGGCGGGCTCGGTCTCGGCGCGCGCCGACTTGTTCTGCCGCACCAGCTCCGCGCGCCGCTCCTGCCGACAACGGATCATATTAAATATGAGCTAATTGACGAGCGACAACTATTATCTCTATACAGTATCTGTCAATATAATACAAAATTAAAAACTACCATTCGTTCAGTGCGGAGCCGCAAATAAGCAAAATGAAACGCACCTCCTTCTTGAGAAAATCTAGTTTCCTCTGCATCTCCTTCTCGCGGTTGATCTCGGCGGCGGTGAGCTTGTTCTCGATGTCCTTCGTGATCTCCTCCACCTTGGCCGACACCGCCGACCGCGCCTCCGCCAACTTAATGTTCTAGACGCACACCGTCCGATCGAACGATATCAAAATAATAATAACAAACGCATGCATGGAAAAATAATTGTAATGAAAAATGACGAAACAAAAATCTATTTAATGGGTTCAAATGAATTGTTCGTTAAAATGCATAGTAGATATAAGTTTTACAAAGTAGTCTCGCAAAGCATCTTTGCGCGTAGCTTTTTAAATATGACGGAATTGCTACGGAAGTAAGTTTCTGGTTTTGCTTCGAAAATGTATTTCATGCTTCACAAAATAAAGAAGAGCTTTCCATGACTTAGATAAAAGCTCGAGTCCAATGATAAAAGTAAAATATTCCATAAATGAGAGTCTTGTAAACCAAATTGCTTATAAAATGATACGATGTAAAAAATAATAGATGAATCAAAATAATACTAATAAATCATGACACGCCTAGCCGAAAATCAGTTAAAACTGTGATTTGTTGTCATCGAAATTTTCTTCTTTTTTCGATGTTTCTAACAGTGTATGTCCGGTAGGAACCAAATGTTAAATCTTTTCTACGGCTTCTGGATAATTCGGGCATTTTCCTACTGCATAAAAATTGACATGCAGTAAAACTAACGTGGTGACGAAACTCTTAGCAGGAGCACGAAGAAGTGGCAACTTGAAGTAGGCGCTCGGCTTCAGTGTTATCCCGAAAATGTTTTTTCCTTAAACCCAAGTATCGTGAGAGTAAGAGTTAAGGTTGATACGATAAGACGCATGCAATAGCGCAATTTCCTAAACAAAACTCTTGCCAACACCCTTGGTCTCAATTGATTCCTGTAGGATTTCAAAGTAAACTGAAATTGCGCAAATAGTCTCCGGTGAAACTTTAGGCTCGTAAAATTCCCATATTCTTCATCGGTCAATTTCACTGAAGCGAGATGGATTTGAAAAGAGTAAATGACAATTTAACACACGTACATGTGTTAGCGAGTCCCGTCGACATTATTCCAACTCCTCCTATACCTGCAAGACTGATTGAAAGTTGAAGATTCAGGTATTGCGGTAGCACTTACATGATTGCGCAACTTCTCCCTCTGCTCGGCTTCGAGCTGCAGACGGCGGTCGGCGGCCTGCTGCAACTTCTCCTGAATGGCACTCTCGAGCTGCTGGAAGCGCTCCTGGTTGCCTGCGCGCACCTTGCGCACCTGCTCCTCCTGGGAAAAAATAGACGGCATTTACATCTTAAGTATGCCCACTATCAATCAGTAACAGCAAGGAATCTAATCCTGTAAGACCAAGAAACAACTTCGTAAAATAATCGGTCTGAAAAAGGTATGCAAAAGAATATACAAGTCTATCTGATCAAAATTGCACTATGTGGACAAAAAATGTTCACAAAACTTACAATGATTAGTCTTTTTCCTGTATGTAAGCGCGGTTGTACACGAATTGTATTATCTCTGGTACGCAACCGTAACTCAAACTGTACTGACATGTTCGCGCAGACGCTCGAGCATCTTCTTGATGTTCTCGTCGCGCTTGTCGGCAGCGGTGTTCATCTTTTCCTCGATCGCTTTGTACACCTCAGCGGTCTGCTGCTCCAAAGTCAACCTGCACAATAACCCCAATAGCGTTCGCAAATTAAACAATCAGGTATCGCATGTAGCGGGAATACGCGGGAATAAGCGCTATATCGGGAATACGCGACACCCACGCGTTAATAGTCCGTTTAATACCGTTAACAGTCATTACAAATTAAAATTAGACACTAGAGAATAAAAGACTGCGTTATGAAAAATTTTGAAATGTAATATAAATGTTTGTCTAACTGTGAGGAGTAATTGGTGTCTTAAATGCATATTTCCTCGTTTGTCTATACAGTTAAATAAAATTGGAGTGTCTGTTTGTAATATTAAAATAACCGCTTTTAACTAAGTTTTAATAAAACTTTTAAATAAATGTATACACGGTACATATACCAAAATAACATTTTATACAATTTTTGTCTATCTGTCTGTCTGTTTGTTCCGGCTAATCTCTTGAACGACTGCTCCGATTTTGACGGCACTTTTACTGGCAAATAGCTGATGTAATAAGGAGTAATATACTACTATCTAAGTACTAAGGACTACTTTCATTTTAGAATTTTAAACTTCTACGCATATTAAGTCGCGAGTACAGCTAGTATAAGAAAGAACTTGTACATGACTAAGTGCAAAAACAACGATACTGTGTAAAATGAAACTAGCCTTCTTATTTCAAAAACGGAGAGGCACTCGGCACGTACTGTCTACCGAAGCAACTTGAGCCCTATGAAAAGCATCCTTATCTCACGGGTCATCGAGCCCTCGACTAAATCTACGTAACCGAAAACGGGCTGAGACTCAACGCCTCCAACTTCCTACCTACTTACCAACCGAGTATCATGACGTATGATGTGTTCCAGCAGCGACCTACACATGCACGCCCCACCTTATTTGTGTATAACCCGGTCAAGAGAGAAAGGGCTCTGACGAGTAATGACCCGGCTACAGCGAGATTCATCTCCATCAGATTATATAAATATATTGATTTACCTCTTCGGCCACTTGGTTGTTAATTGCCACAGTTCTATTTGCCGTTTAAAATATTTTAATTCCATATGTACCAACATTTCTTTTAACAATTTTTTTACGTTTGCAATTTTAATTTCGATATCTTTATTTTTTTATATAAATGAAACTGAACTCCACATGCTTTTTTCATGCACCTAATCATGTTTGTTTGCATTTTTAATACATATATTTTTATTGTTAAAAGTTTCGTGAGTGTTACACATGTTTGATTATTAAGACGGCTAAACTCTAGTCTCCGCCGCGACCTCGCTGCATTTGGCGGAAGCTCATGATGAAGGACCTCGTATAGGTCCGAAACTAGTCGCGCTATACCGAAAAAACATGCGTGACTTTAGCCGTCTTAATAATCAAACATTTTTCAATTACCATGAAACATATATGTTTTTTTTATGTTGTCAGTCTTTTCTTTGATTTGATGTGGGGCTGCAGTCTCAATAGAAGGTTATATCGTTATTTGAAGTTACAACACTATATTTTTTGAATGTTCCCAAAAATGCAATTTAGTAAAGATTGATTTGAGTTTACTGCAAATTTGAATGACAGTACTGAAAATCAAAATTTATATTGAAATTGGAAATAAGGCCGTTTTTTGTTCACACTTTCAAGGAACGTACCAGCTCGGAGAAAACCTTATTTATTACAGAATAATCGTACCTAGTCTTCTCAACGCCCTCAAGATGATCCTTGAGGCGAGCGCGCAGCTCGTTGATGTAGGCCTCACGCTTCTCTTCATGCGAATCCATCTTGGCGTCGAGCGCCTCCTTAGTGGTGACGATGAAATTGTTTGTCTGCTCACTTCGAATACGGGATGCATCTTCGATCTTAGCCATCTTCTGTGCGATCGCAGCCATCCTGCTAGCTTCCAAGCTCTGAAAGATTGTAAATTCTATACGTTTTGTTCTGCCTTAGCTAAGGAAAAGTAAACGTCAAAAATATCCACCTATACCGGTTAATTTGGGTTCATATTATTGACATACCAAGTGTATAAGGTTTGTCTATTGAATAAACTCACGCGTCTCCTTTCTTCAGCAGCCTTGAGTTTTTCTTGGATCTCCTCAACCGAAGGCGTTTTCTCGGGAGAATCAGCGCGACGTGGCACAGGCACGCCAACGGGTTCGGCGAGGATTACCTCGTACGCGAGACCGCCCTTCGACATCTCTTGGCAGCGGATTTCGGTAGCTGTAGACAAACAAATATATTTCATCAGTCGTATATTATGGATTCAACAATACAAATACATGTGTAATTTAAACAACTAGAAAGCGAAATATTATAAACCACAAATGTCAAACGTAAACCTTTTGAACACGCTAGTTAATTCAAATGTAACCCCTTGTTTTGAAATTTATTTAATCTGAAGGAGATAGCTATTACCGAGTGAAAATTTTGAAATGTAACACTAGATTGTTTTAAAAGCAATAAACATAAATTAAATGAACGAAGTCGGCGAGACGTGCCTACAATAGCAAGAAAAGGTGAAAATAATATTTGCCCAACATAATTAAATTTAATTAGCCATGGTATCCTTGCGAAATAAAGGCTGGTAGAAAGAACATTCGCCTGCTATTGTTCCCGGGGATTCACCTTTTTAACGAGACTCCTTTGTCACAGCCACGTACACTTGGAAGAAAAAATAAAGAGCTTTTAGTTTTCTTTACTCTCTACTTTGCTCTTTCTGAAAATTATTATATTAATAAAATTTTAGAAATTAATTTAGTAGGGTCATCTTAGCCCCTTATTGCATACGATAAATTATAGTCAATTGTCTTCGTAGATATAAAAACTAAAATAAAAAAAGGTGTTCTAAGAAAATCCGTCGTAAAACTTTAATTAAACTACGATTAACCTCTGCTATTTAAATAGAAAAATTCCATTACATCTGTGACGTAAGGAGTCAAAAAAAAGTGAAAATGCATTACATTGCCATTTTTGTTTCAAACATATTTTCGTTGAAGCTTGCCCCATATACATAAAAATGAATATCACAATGTTTAACTAAAATAGGCGTAATCCAGAATTTATATTACTTTGGATAATAAATCGTCAATTTCTGTCAAGTGATATCGTCGGCGACCGTTCTTCCTATGCGCCATTTTTGGTCTTAAACCGCACGGATTATGGCATACAATAGAGGGTGGTTTGGCAAGCATGCAAGCACTAAATCATGATAACGGAGCAATTAGCGCATTTACTATACAATAATGCTTATACTTGCGTCGCTTTTGGACACATTGCTACGTAACATTGATATATCGTTTTAAGCAGATATATCAGAAATCAGATCAGAGCAGATCCCAATAAGGATTCCATTACAATCCTGTCTATTACAATACACGATTTTGTTACCGCAGAATCTTGGCGAATTAAAATTTATGCTTTTGAATTTGTAAAGTCGATTCTTTATGATTTATTATAGGTGTTCTCAAGGTCGTATCATTATTTTCACGGCGTCCGGAAGAGAGGAGTTCTTTGTTGAGTTATTGCAAGGAGGGTGGCACCCCCTCGAGAGAATGAGTCATACTGGTATTGCACTTAGGTGTCTATAGGCATGTTTGTGCCTGAGTTCCGCAGACTGTTTATTTTATAGCAACATGCGACAAAATCGATCAATATGAATTCTCAACATACATGAGTTACATTTCTGTAACTGTCATTTTTGGTATTATCTTTGACGTTGGATTAATCGATCAAAAATTATGATATGACTTGAACCGTGAAGGTGAAATACACGTATGTATAATATGGACTGAAAACCAGGCAGTGTACTCAAAACAAATAAAAGAATCAAAATTAAAATGTGCAGACGTATCCTTTTGCACTTACTGATAAATTTGACTTTTTTGGGCTGCTTAGTCCTCGGTTTTCCGACTGGTTTCTTGACGGGCGCCGAGCGTCGGTGAGCTAGAGGAGAAATGTTATTAACGAATGGAGTAGGCCACCCAACTCCGCCGATCGCTTGTCGAGACAATTCAATTCAACTCAATGACTCGGTGTGACTAAATTATCAAGAGACTGCACTTTATTACTGTAAAAAAGGGCTTTTGTGTTTCAGCAACAATTTGCTGTGTTTATAAATTGTAACCGCAACCGCGAAATACGAACGCAATTTCCAAGTGAAACTGCCTGTTACACGGCGCAATTTGAACACGAAGGGAAACTTGATAATGTTAATTAACTTTTAATTAAACTTGTGCCCTGAGACAACGTTTGTTTTAATTTACATCCCGCTGTGCGCTTCTGGTAATTTACGGGATGTAGTCGATGTAAGTACCCACAAATTAGAACATTCTCGGCGGGAATATGGCAGGACAAGCGTCATTTCACATTCAACCGATAGGGTCCGGGCTCCCGAAAGGCTTACCTCTCTTACGTAATGGAATGTAATAGCTTTCCCATGCATATTACGGACGTAACCAATTCACAATCGACATTGCCTTTTTCCCACAAACGGAGACAATAGAAAAGCTATAACAGGTCGATGCGGTCAAACTAATATTTGTACAAAGAGCAATTCAAACTCATGGTTAATGAAAGACTAGCGATCGAGGTTCGCGTGACTGACGCCATCGATCGCGTGTCATACAATGTTCACCGGGAACCACACATTTGACGATTGGTTTATTAATGATGGTAACAGAGATAAGTGTCCAGGTTATAGGGAACATAATTTTTTTATGATTACAAATATCCACCAGCTAAGCCATTATAGACACGATTCAGAATCAAATAATACGACATTAATTGTCGTTAACTATTTGAAAGAAATAAAAATATCAATTATTTTAAACAATTAATTTTACACAGTAGTTGATTAAAACACGAAAGAATTAAGGCCGAGGTAAAAGTAAATAAATCGTCATTTGGTGAACGACTTAGGTAAATATCGGGGAGCAGGACGTGCGGGGTAACAGTTGTGAGGTAATAAGGCGACGGCACGACAGCCCGAGATGTGAGGCCTGTACGTGAGAGGAATCGACGAACGGGGAAATTTTGACGCAAATACGAATAATCCCTCGGGCGACACTAAGTCTCCTTTAACGCGGCAGACTATCTGACGTCTGACATTAGAAGGGCGAATACGATCAAATTTGACAAGTTCATAATTTGTTTGCAGGTCCACATCGTGATAAGACGAAGTATGTTTATTTTTTTCGGTTTTAGCGATTAATTTGCGATTTTATAAAGGAACAGCTAAATATTAAATACGCAAAATCCATAACCTCTATGAATAATTTACGCTAAGCGGGTATCAAATTAACTTCACAAACTTGAAATTATTGTAGCTAAGCGTCATAAATAGATACCTACAGTAAGTTACGTAGCTAAAATTTTAAAGAATAATTGATCTACCATAAAATTGCTTCCTTAGTAAACTATTAAATAGAAAGCTCACAAATTATTTTGACTATACACTATTTATAGCTTTCTCATTAATCTATAGCGTAAACGCTTCAAATATATGAACAATTAGTAAATGAATGCAGTAAGAACCAAGTTACGTCACTGACACGAAGGCGTCACAGTCCACACTAATGCGGCCTAATACTAAACACTGCGGCTTATTCCAAGGACCCGCTAATGCTAGTTTACATAGTTGTTATGTCAACTCTATTAAATCCGCTAACCGCATATTATTTACGCTGCACTTGGCTTCGCATTCCCTTCAGAAAACTTTCCTCGTGGCTTCGTGCTGCTCTAAATACTAAGTAAATCTCATACATAATAATATAATAGTTAAATATCATTCAATAACCTTCAAAAATTTTATTTCGATTTGGATTGAACAAAAAGAGAATTATTAAAAGCTCAGGACAAATGAGAAAAGTTTGCCACTGACGTCAAAACAAAGACGTGATGGCAGACGAGAATAATAAACGATCGTGTCGGGAACTCATTGTGGTTCAATTGAAAAGTCGGTTGAAATATTTAACGAAGAGTCGAATGGCCCCGAATGAATTGAACATTAACATAAACAAAGCGTAGTGAAACGATGTTACAGAATAAAAAAAAATATATCCGTAACGAATGTAAATGTTTAATGCAGTAGTAACAACTGAAAGGGCGACCGTCAGACCCTCCGGCGCCACACGACACGACATGAAAACTGATAATATATTTAAACCAAGCTTTAAAACTCACAAGGGGAGAGAGGTAAGCAAATTTACAACCTTCGGGAATACCAATGTGCTGTAAATGTTTTTGAAAAATGGACGTTTAAACTGAACATAGGTACGAATACCATATGAATAAGGCATCGTTCAACTACCCTCATTAGTAAAATAAAAATTAATAAAATCTATTTAAATTTTATAAATCGTATGTTTTGAAGTACAATATATACTTATTGAAAAAAAGACAATAACATAATTGAAAACATTCCAATTTTCAAGATTTCGACGTCGATTTGTCTGATACAGATTTTTGTGTAAGTTTGAATAGAATACTCACGAGTATACTGAAGCTGAGAGATACTCTAGTATTGGCCATAAAGAGCTCGTAAGTATATTGTGAAGGTTCGTCAGGCACGCGAAGTGCGGACCCGCAATGCATCACTGTGACATCGTCGAGGCGCTCCGATGGCTCGACTCGCGATTACTTGCTTTTAACGCATGCGAAACTTTACATATCAAGTTGTAGATATAAAGAAATAATTATTTTTTTCTTCTTACATAATAACGGATAACTAACAAAGATTACCCAAAAACGTAAAAAGCTGTAGTCAGTTTAATCACATTAAGGATAACGAAAATAAGATGTGGCATACGTACATTGCAATCGCAATAAACAAATCATGTCGCATGAAAGGCGTTGATGGCAATAATGAACCGAGAATTCGTGTCACAACCGGTGAGATCGAAAGGGGTGCTAAACTTGTTGAGCCAATTAAATTCATTGTTATGCCCGCACCCTCGCCAATTATGTCATCACAAACCCCCGACATCTCTTTACAGTGGTATATTAACTGTTTAAACAGAAATACGGCGACCTAATGCAAATAGTCATCAAGTCAAATTGACATATGAAATGGAAGGACGCCATAGGCAAGGTGGAGTGACGATATACGTAAAGTGGCTGGGAGCAGTTGGATGCGAAGATCGAGCTCTGTGGCGTGCCATTGGAGAGGCCTATGTCCAGCAGTGGATGTCAATAGGCTGATGATGATGATGATGATGATGAAATGGAAGGTACACATATATACTCAATTAGCATAACGTGAATAGAAAGAATTAAGGGACCCTGATTATTATGAAATACTAGTGGAGATCATAAAGCGTGATTATTATGTGACGTTTGCGTGCGTAGAATTAATACGCCTCATAATACGTGACGACAAAACCATTTACATCAAATCACCGAGCAAAGGGGACACTAATGCTATAGCAGTCACATGAAGTTTGAAAGTCGTCAAAGAAGACGAGAATGGCAGAACAATTAGATAAAAATGTTTTTTATCTAAAATAAAAAGATCACATTGATGAAAATTATAACAATGAATGTGTACATGTTGAAAGTCTTATAATACTGTTACTTATGACTCCCAATGAACATATGTAGTCAACTGCGCAAAATGGTGGCACATGTGATTTCAGCGTAAACACAAAATGGTTGACATTATGCAGTAATGTTTAATCAATAAGTCGAGCGAAATGGATACAATCGTTCCGACTCGTGTTACTAAAGCCGTCTGTAGGTATGTGAACGTCTGCACCAAAGTCGACCCTGGAATTAACATACAGCATGTACAAATCAATTTTACTGAAAAGAAAGTAACGCAACAACGTCTTAGAATTATCTATATTAAAAGATTCTTATGTAACTGAAGAAACTGAACGAACCCATGGCAAAATACCCAAAATGATTAACATTAAATAAACAAAAAATATAGGAATCACTACAATACCACTTATTCAATACCAATACTTTGCCACAGTATTTTAATAAGTGTCGGTTATACTTTTGGATGGAGTTTTAAGATGAAATGTACAAAAACTGTCAATCCTAATACAATGAACACATACTATTATTTCTCAAATTGTAAACTAACTTTTACGAAAACTTGGAAACTTAACGATTAAAATCTAATCCTGACGCAGAAGCCGGTTATCCACGTCGCGCCGGCCGGCTACGCCTAGACGCGACGATGTCGAGTTAAGCTGCTTTACGCATTGACATAGATTATCCCATAAAAAGCTCATACATGATATTATGACTGTTAATGTTACGTTTTTCCAATTCTACGGTCAGACTTTTCGACTCCGCTTATGTTACCTTAGATTTACCTGCTAACACGTAAAATTCTTCATAATGGCGAAATTTCTGAAACAAAATCTTAGTTACAAAAATACTCGGAACCAAGTCATTGAGCGATTTTCTTGTAGACAAGCGTTTCGGCAAAGCCGGTGGATTCATAGGAATTTGACAGGATCTTCAGTGGTGTAGTTCTTCCAACCTGCAGGCAGAACGGGTGCACGGCATGAGTGGCAGAAGCACTGCATCACCGAGTCCCGGACAAGTCCTATCAGCATGGTGAAGGTTTCGAATTGACTATCTAACGTGTGATGGAACCGCGTCGCGGCGCGGGCGTACTGCGCGACTCTCGCCCGGAAACTGAACCACGCCGGGGGGAGGGCAGTCGGTCGATATTCGCACCCCGCACCCCGTCATCCCCGCCCTGCGGACCAACCCCACATGTCCACCCCTTGCGCGCTACCGTCCCTAACTTGATAGCCCGCACAAGAAAATAAGCCTACCAAATGGAAAAATAATGTCACCCGCGAGGTCTGTTTCCCGTCACGAACATAGAATGATAGCTTCTTTTTGTGAAAACCTTATTTTAACAATACGAATAAAAATGTAATTTAAATACAAATGTAACAAGATAAAATTGTTACGAGTTAATCACAAATTGCTTTTTTTATTATGACCTAATTAAAAAAAGGTTAAAAATTGACAGAAATATATAACAAGTATTTGCAAATATAGATGTATATTTTAGCACCTAGCAACTAATGGGGTCTAGGGTCGGGGAAGGCAAACTAATTTAAGAACCGCCCAGACTCGTGCGGGTCTCGGCGGGTTTCTCGCTCATAAAAACGCCGAGCTGTCGGGGGGAGAACGGGTGGACGCGTAGAACGGGAACCAAGAGGGGGCGCCATGCGGCGGTACCGCCGCCGTCTCGGCGCCGCCACCCGCAGCCAATTAACAGCCGGCAACGCCACGCTGAATTTGTTTCGCCACTCAAATTGCTTCCGATTGATTTCGGGTCCTCAAATCCGGCTAAGAGATTTGATAACTCTCCAAAAAGATGAAGAACATATTAAGATTAATACTCACGTAAATACAGGAAGTAAATAACAGTAAACAGTCAACTGAATTGTGTCAAAATGTACAGATGAACACTGGATGTTTAATCTTTTGACGAGAATCAGCTACAGCAACGGAGACGTCATACTTCAGACTGCAGCAATGATAGTGGCGTAACCTCGTGCACCGGTAACACCGGCCGCCGTGATGCGGCGGATCGATTCCGGGCAACAACCTCGAGACCGCGTCCCCCTGCGGTAATAACTGGGAATTCCTGGAGTAAGCCTTATTCGGCCGATGCAAACGCTTTCATAGCCCGTGTGGAAATACCGTCTATACCATTCGTAAGGCAGACGGATACATAAGAGACCAAGTACGCATTGACAAGCATTATTAATCTAAGATTCCTTACGTAAAACATTCATTTATACCGAATCATCGTGTTCGTAATTTGTTCAATCATCATTACATATTTCTTTAACCACAGTCTTTAATCACAATAAAAACATTAATAAAAAGGTGGCACATATAAAATACTAAATGTGGAAAATGCCTCGACTGCCTCGTTGGTCGTGTGGTTGCAAGTGCGACTGCAGATCGGGAGGTCCTGGGTTCGATTCCCGGGTCGAACAC
>DWEJ01000405.1:0-17057 GCA_018245835.1 Mysoria sejanus stolli | reverse complement strand
GAGTAACTTTCACCGTTTACTTAGCGCACGCAAGGAAAGCTCTAAATTTTGCCGTTGTCGCAATATTTTTATTTTTAGTGTGATGTTATGTAGCCTTCCTCGATAAATGAGCTATCTAACATTGAAAGAATTTTTCAAGTCGGACCAATATTTCCTGAGATTAGCGCGTTCAAACAATCAAACTAACTTTTCAGCTTTATATTATTAGTATAGATAAAAAAAAAGTAAAATAAATTCATAAGATATTTCGCGTAGGCCCCGTTCAATTTTGGCGATTTTAATAAACTTTTAATGATTATTTGCCCGCAGAAAGCAAAATGACCGTTTTCGTACTAAATTTGTTGTATTAGAAAACGTTAAAGGTTTTACAGTAATAATTTTGAGTCTAGATCAAAATTTTGGGTATACTATAAGAAATACCAAAACTGTGACATATTGTCTTGGAGAATTATCAACTGCAGTGTCTTTAGGCACCACCCTCACATGTGCCGCGCTCTGTGCTGTCGGTGCGGCGTGGCTAGACCTTTATCCCTGCCATACACTCATTCCTAACGATCGGTCCAAATTGCCAAAATGAACCTTTTAATCGATTTAATAAGTATTAGAATGTCCTAGATCAATATCGATATCGACCCTTCTATAGTTCCACTGCTGGAACAGGGGTCTCCTCTCAGAATGAGAGGGTTAAGGCCATAGTCTGCCACGCTGGCCGAGTGCGGGTTGGTAGACTTCACATACCTTGGAGAACATTTTTTTTTTGTGAGAACTCAAGGTATGCAGGTTTCCTCACGATATTTTCCTTCACCATAATAGCAAGTGATATTTATAATTAAAACCCACATTTTGCAAAGATGTGCGCGCTAGTATTTGAATCCGGTCTCCCGAAATGAGAGGTCGAATTTCAAATCACTAGGCTATCCGTCGCCCGCCCCGCCCCCGCGCCGCCCCCGCGCCGCGAGCACTCTCGTCACCGCATCACGTCATTGGTGTCTGTCATCTTCCTGTCACGGAGTGTTTAACTCTTTCAAATAGTATAAAGCCACAAGCTTTCATATTACGCGGAGATCATTACAAGTCCAATATTGACATAACGAGCAGTTTATTTCTTATCTGTGTAAAAAATGTGGTCTATATTCAAAATGTATTTATATTTTTTAATATATGTTTGAAAGCTTCTGGGTTTTCCGCTACCGCATGAGCTTTTGCTGGTTTTAAATTTGTTTTTTTTATTGGGATTAATATTTTTCCTCTAAACTGTCATGAAAATATCGATCGAAGACATCCGTAGATCTGAATTAGCAATGAAATGTTGGTGTACTTTGGAATCACAAGGAGGCACTAGCTTTGCAAAAATGTTTTTCAAAATTTCACGTAATGCCAGTCGGTAACCCAAAGCTTTGTTCGTGAACTTTGTGAAGAAGCCTCGCGCGGGTCTCGGCGGTATCAGGGCGTAACGGATCTTCGTGCCTTATTTATTATATTTGTGAAAAGTAGAAAGTAATGGATACACCGAGAAAAACGTTTTTAAATTCACAATTTAACGTTTTATAATAACATGCATCAATGATTTTCTGGTTCCTTTAATGGCGCACTATAATATATAATAATTTCGCATTTCGTCACAGTCGCCTTGTGATGTTACTGCAAATTGCTGAACGAGGTGCCTTGTATCTGCTGACACTGTAATTACTGCATATTTCGTATAGGTGATGGTGACCAACGTGACGTCGCTGCTGAAGACCGTGAAGGCCGTGGAGGACGAGCACACGCGGGGCACGAGAGCGTTGGAGTCCACCATTGAGGCCATTTCGCAAGAGATCGAGGCACGCCATTTATATCTACATATGTTTTAAAATATTTTTGATAAATATGTGTGACAATGTTGTGTATGAAACTTACCTCTCACTGACTGGGTTTAAATGTATCGAACGTCGTGAATGTTATAGACTGACTTGACTTGTCTAACGTTGACTATCAATATAATTACCATATATATGTAAAGCGTTATTATACGTTACACCTCGTACAATCCCCTTTTAGCTTTATGAATATTTGCACGTAAACAATCGTACGTGTTCAGGTTCTGATGTCCCCGAGTCCCCCCAAGGCCACCGCGTCGCCGGAGGAGTTGGTGCGGTGCACGCGGCTGATGACGGCGGCCACGGCGCGTGCGGTGGCGGCGGGCGGCGTGGGCGGCGCCGCGGGACAGGAGCTGCTCACGGCCGCCGCCAACCTTGGCCGCAAGACCGTCGTGGACATGCTGGTCGCCGCCAAGGTAAGCTGCGTCGCGAGCAGCGCGCCGCCGCGCGTGGCCGCCGCTGAGCCGTGGGTGTGCGCAGGGCGCGGCGCACGCGGCCGAGAGTGCGGAGGCGCGCGCGCGCACGCTGAGCGCGGCGCGCGGCGTGGGCGAGGCGTACGCGGCGCTGCTGGGCGCGCTGCTGGCGCCGGGCCGCGCCGCGCTGCCCGAGCTGTCGCGCGGCGTGGCGCGCGCCGTGGCCGACGTGCTGGCGGCCGCCGAGTTGCTCAAGGGTACCGACCGCGCCGAGTGCTCGACTCCCAGCACTATAAATATTCGCCAAATGTTGAAGTTATTAATCGAAATTTGTAACGAAACGTACATTTAAAAATTTTGAATTATTTCTCTGATTTTAAAGTTTATTCGCGTGAAATTAAGAAACCGAAGTTTGTATCGTTGTAGAACGTTTATTGTGTTAATACTTTCGGCTGTCGCAGGTTCGGAATGGGTGGACCCCGAAGACCCCACCGTTATCGCCGAGCAGGAGCTACTGGGCGCAGCCGCATCCATAGACGCCGCCGCGAGAAAATTGGACGCTCTGAGACCCAGGATAACACCCAAGACCCAGGTACGACTTGTTTGAAGTTCTACTCACAGTAAAAGAGAAGATGTCACAGTAAAAGGGAAGAGAGAAGAAATAAGCAAAATGTGTCGCGTGTCGGTGAGATATGTTTGATATTCTTGGTTGTTTTTGGAATCACCCAGGAATCAAACATATTACACATCGACCGCGTAACGTACTCCAGAGAAGATAAGAGACGCTCGGACGTCGGGCGGTCGTTGGGCGGTCACAGACGTGAGAACGTAGCGTTTATTGTATCTTCCTGCGCCTTTTATTTCATTGTGTATTTATTATATGAATAATTTTAATCTGTTATTGAGTTATTGGGTAGTACTGATAAACACCTCGTAATGATAAAATCATCATTATCAGGAGACAGACGAGACGCTGAACTTCGATGAGATGATCCTAGAAGCGGCTAAATCCATCATAGCGGCCACCTCCGCTCTCGTGCGGGCGGCGTCCGCGGCGCAGCGGGAGCTCATCGACCAGGTCCGTTTACTAGACGTTTAGGTAACTTTAGATTTACTAATATTTTAAATTCAAACGAAACTCTCGCACGACCCGCGCTTCTCCGCAGGGCAAGGTGGCGCGGCGGCCCGCGTCCTCGTCGGACGACGGGCAGTGGTCCGAGGGGCTGGTGTCGGCGGCGCGTCTGGTGGCCGCGGCCGCGCACGCGCTGGTGGAGGCCGCCAACGCGCTGGTGGCCGGCGCCGCCTCCGAGGAGCGCCTCATCTCCAGCGCGCGCCAGGTGGCCTCGTCCACCGCGCAGCTGCTCGTCGCCTGCAAGGTGCGCGCTCGAGGGACGCGACTAAACGTTCGTCGTTGACATGCGAATGTTCTAGGAAAAAAAAACTGTTCTCCTTCTGACGAGCGTCGACGGACATGTTCAGATTCAAATCGAGCGTGAATTACGATAAAGATCTGATCGTTCGTACCTATGATGCAGGTGAAGGCTGACCCCGCGGCAGAGGCCACGCGGCGGCTGCAGGCGGCCGGCGCCGAGGTGATCCGCTCCACCGACAACCTGGTGCGCGCGGCGCGCGACGCCATCCACTGCGACGACGAGCGCAGCCTGGTGCTGGACCGCCGCATGGTGGGCGGCATCGCGCAGGAGATCGACGCGCGGTGCGTGCCGGGCTACTACCGGGACTCTCTACGTTCTCACCGTCGAATTATACATATTTCGCTTCAAATTTTCGAGCGCGCACGGCTCCAGGTCAATCTCAACCGTAACCTTGGCGCTCGCCTCCGATTGCAGGTCGGAGGTGCTACGCATAGAGAAGGAGCTGGAGGAGGCACGCGGCCGGCTGACGGCCATCCGCCAGGCCAAATATAAGCTGCGCGCCGACACGTCGGGCGAGGAGACGGACGCCGAGCCCGCGCCGCACAGGTGCCGCGAGCCGCACGAGCCGCACGTGACGCCCGGGCCGCGCCCCGGTACTGCCGCTAGATGTCTCTTTTTCCATTTTCAGGTTTAAATCGGCCAACAGCAGCTTCGCCAACACCACGTACAGCCCCAACGGCACGTACGGCTCGCAGCACGCGCCGCACTCGCCGCAGCCGCCCAACGGCCATCAGGACAAGCAGTACGCGGTGCAGAGCCCGACCTTCTCCAGCTTCAGGCCGCAGGAGGAAGCGCCCAAGCAGAACTACGAAGGATTCACCACCCGGTAAGTGGGCGGCTCGCAATAATCGGTGGTCGAAGTTTCGTTTGGACGTCGCTGTGTGCTCGGCTCGTTACCTATTCTAATTGACAAGCCACTGTAGTACGTAAGGAGCCACCACACATTTATGTTCTACATGTAGATGTAGCGGCCGACGTCATCGTGCTTGTTTTCGGTACAAACGGAACCTCGGCCTCCGCCACGCCTCAGTTCCATCACTTACTAAATACGTTTATTACTAATCTTACCTTTTGCTTCTTTCCACGCCGCTGGGACATCGCAGATGAACGCTTCAATATGTAATCCAATTTAATATGAACTCATTAATGAATAGTTTACGAGTGCCTTCATTTATAACTTATGACGTGTGCCTGTATTTACGATGGTTCTATTACTTGTAAGCTACGTTGTTCGTAGAAGTAAGGACATTCTAAACTTAAAAAAAAATTGAATATTTAAAAAAAAAATATTTCTCACATTACTGAAACGAAAGCGGTAAATATCAATGTAACTATTGATTTCTTAAGTTATTAAAAATGTTGCCATTTAGAAATATATTTATCTACAGCGACGTAACGGGTAGCAATAATTATATGGTATTTAGCGCATGTCGCATTTGTGCTTTCAAATTATGATTGTGTTACTACGTAAATACATGTTCTAATAGTATTTATATAAATATAATTTTGAAGATGTTGTCAGGCGGGATACTGTATCGCAGGACACTAGACCTACTTCCTTGTGATGTACTGTTTCTCATGTATAATGGACGAGTCGCTGCAGCTGTCTGCGTTTAGTTGGACTCGCTCGGATGATCTCCACAACCCCGCCATTATTTTCGTTTCCCCCTGTGGTTATTGTTATACTCATCAGCATAATTTTCGAGCGCTCCGATTCAATTAAACGCGGATAACTGGCGAATAAGAAATAACAACACTGTCTAGAATTAATATTTAGATATTCAATTAATATTTCCTTTACAGTGCAAAGACATCCAGTAATGACAGAACGATGACAAATAAGTAAGTCGCCCACACACTGCGAGAGAGCTTTGACATACTTGTATTATAATATCGATACCGGGACGTAAACGCTGCCTGTCGTACGCGTTTGTGGCACCGAAAGCATCGTTCTGTACATAAGAGATAGCCTCGCAACCTCCGCCTCCGCCTTTAACAGCGACCTCACCTCTAACGTTAGCTAGACGACTAACTGCTCTAATGTGAACTTTTTCTTTTTGCTCCTACCCTCCTTAACCTGCATGCGGGTCTAACCGTACATAGGACGAGCATGAGCGAAGAACCGGTGAAGGTGAAGTCGTTGCAACTGCCCCGAGTGCGCACGGCGTACCTGGTTAACGAGGGCGGCGTCCCCGAGGGCGGAGTACCCGAGAGAATTGTCTACGAGCGCGAGAAGCCTCCGCCGCCGCCTCCCCGGCGGGTGTCTCTGCTTAAGTACGAAGACAGCTATAGTTCGTGACGTGGGTTGGTTCCTCTTCTTTACGCATCGGGGATTTTGCCATCTCGACTGTTCACGATCAAGTTGCGAATGACGGTGGAGCGGTCGGTCGGTGAGACCATGCTCGGGAGCGAGCGACATGAACGAGCATCGCGAAATTGTATAACCCGCAGAAGTTAAATTGGCACCTTGCTATTATGACGTAATAGCGAAATCCTGACGAAGCGATGATAGGCGGTAGTGAGACGCTACACGACGCGCGGCCTTCCTCGCATGTGCCAACTTGATTTCTGGGTGTTGTATGTCTTGTGTAAATTCCTCTCCGAAGTACGCAGTCCGTACATGAGTTGTGGTCATAGCGATCGAATTGTCCTCTTTCTTTTCAAATATTATCATTTCTCCATGAAATTGTAAGGAGATTTTCAAAATGAAGATATTCTTAACACAAAAGCATAAAACGCTTAAAACATCCAAATCGCAAATCGATCTTGTGACGATGGGCATTATCATCAGCCTGTTGCAGTCTACTGCTAGACATAGGCCTCCCCACGTTGGGCAGCCGGGTGGGGGGCGCCGAACACAGCTCGTCTCACCACCTACACTGCTGCCCACAGGCAGCCAGGGCGTATAGCGACGATGTGCATAAATATCACCTTTGGTTAGACACTTATGATCATCTTTTGTGCGAACACATTGCATGGCAGTAATTCTAAATCCGTCGTTAGGCTATTGCTAGTACTGCTGCGACAGCTCAGCAATATTATGCTGACACCGGCTGCAATGACCACACCTTATGCCAAGTATTGCCGGCCCGTTTACTCGTCAGTCCAACGACCAAATCACATTCCAAAACCTAAATCATCACCGCGGATACACTTCCTCTTACTTTCCACCTACGAGTGTTTAAAGCATTCCGATTTCAGCGGACGACGACTTGTGTAAAGGTATTCGTGTCACTTCACCTCCTTCGTGCTAACACCCGACCTTCAAGTAACTTTTGTGTTTCCTCCCTGTGTTTAATATCCTAATAGCAAGTCATCATTTGTTATTTGGCCTTCTATTGTAATCGACCGCGGTACAGCCAGATTTTTATGACGAGTTTTTAAATGAATATGTAATTCTGTTGGCGGAATGTCTGACACCACCCTGTAATAATAGTCGAATGCAGTAGTTCTCATTAATCTCTCTTCGGAGTACAAGTGAAGGCTAAGTGAATGATGACTGTAATTGTGGTAACGCATGACGCATGTCGGTTGTTGGTACTAACTGCCGTTTGGTCGGTGAAGGGATAGCCAGTTTATAAGCTCGGGCACCAGCGCGCTCCTGCGAGAACTGATGCCGGCTAATCAGCCACCATGGTGACATTTTCAGTTACGAGACGCGCTTGTACGATACTCCGCGACCCATCGACGAGTACAGCAAGTCCGAGGAGCGACGCTTTGAGTCCTCCAGCCAGTACAGCTCCTCGCAGTTCTCCAAGCAGGAGCAAAAGTATGGATACGACGCTCCTAAAATCCCGTCACCTTTGAGTCCGAAATTTAACGCCAGAGATATGAAATTCGACGAGAAACCGGAACCGATATACTCGTCGCTCAAGAAACCGACCACTCCCAAATCTCCGCTGCAGGGCATCGGGCAGACGTTCTCCGAGCATCAGCAGTCCACCGAGGCGATACCCGGCGGCACCAAGCACTCCGAGTACACGGTGACCAGCGAATCCTATCAAAGCTATCCGAAGACAGAGTTCATAAAGACGGAAACGCGACAAGAAGTCAAATCTCCGTTCGCGACCTCGACCCCGTCTAAGTTCGATAGAACCGATCAGTACGACTTGTCCAGGAACATGGACGTGGCTAAAGTGTCGACGCCGGACTTCGAGAGGATATCGTCTCCGTACGGCAAGGAGATGCACAGCTACGGCGGCCCCAACTTCATGGAGGAAACCACGACGGAGGTGAAGGAGATACCGAACGGCACTCAGAAGATAACGATGACGAAGATCTACAGCTCCTCCCCCGTCAACATGACCAGCACCAGCACCAAGTACGAGCCGATCAAGCTGGAGGGGATCGACGAGCTGTCTAAGTCCTTCGACAACGAATCTAGATATAGCACTTTGGACTCTCGCTTCAACACGCTCGACTCCAAAATGAGTTCGGACACCAGTCGTTCTTTTATGCGCCCTTCTGAATTCCAATCGTCCGATTACCAAGCCAACACCAGCATCACCAAAGTTAGAAAGCCGGAGGATTTGGTCAAAGAAATTGATAGCTTAGACAAGAAATTCTCCAAGCAGACCATCACTTCAGAGACGATCGAGCGCAAGTCGGTAACGACCAGCTCGCACAAGTCGGAGACGAGCTCCACCGTTACCAAGAAGTTCGGTAATTTTTGATGTTTGCATCTTTTCGGTCATTTGTCTTCGCGTCGCTTGCTGTAACTTTTCCGGTATTAGGGTTTATATTTGGCGGTCAGAGCTATAGGACAATGAGCATGTAATAAATACCTAGTATTATACGTTTAACGCGGGCGGTCGTAACTATATACATATTAATGGCATTTTTTATTTCACAAATTGTTTCGCACTAAATTTGTACTTAATTGGATTTTGTAGTTAGCGAGCTACCCTTGAAATTTGTATTCTAAATCATATTATTTCCATTCACAAGAATGACCTCTATTCTATAAGCATAAATGATAAAGTGTGGTGCTAAGTTTTTTTATTTTATTATTGTCGTCGCTCCCGAAGACCTTATTACACGCTTCTTTCAACTTCGTTCAACTCCACGCGAGTCGCAATGTCTCTGTAGTTTCATGGGAATAAAATATGAAAAAGAAACAGTATTCATTATCGCGGGAGTAGCCGCCGTAAAGAATATTTTGTATCGCCTTAGAATACACCTCGTGCCTTCGATGCGGAAAAATATTTTTATATATTTGACATTTATTGAAAATGTTTTGAGTGTAATTGATTAATGTAATGATATGTGCGTTATTGGGGGTCGTGTGCAGCGGGCGGCGGGTACTGGCTGCGCTTGTTTAAATGTATTTTGATAACGTTTTTGTTTCTGATAACCCCTCCTGCACACGGTCCGCAGATAACGAATAAAGGACAAGCGTGCCATAGCCACATATTAAGTAGTTGTATAGTAATGAAATGTAATTATTATTACATATTTTCTTATACATTATTATAATTGACGTAGATCTATTATATATACTTAACAACTAAATATTTACCATATAATATATATTGTCTTCGTGCAACTAGTTAACAGAGATACTTTTACTAGGATAACGGTTTCTTGACCGCAGCTGTGAATGATTCATAGAGATATAGAGAACAACTGTTCATAATGTTGCCTCGACCGACTTATGTAGGTAAATAAATATCGTCGTGACGTCAGCGGAAGTTCATTCAAGCCTCCATTTAGATTACGATAAGAAACAGACTGCATATAAAATACAGATAAAAAAAGTTTAATATGTATGTGCCTTAAATTGATCGCAGCTTAATATTATATTGGTACGTTATAAAAAACGTAGCATTTAGTGTATGTGTAGGAGCCCGCGCGAGCGTTACGTCCACTGAAGGTATTAAAACACCAATTCTGATAGCTTAGACACGGATAGATGTAGCTTGAATATATTTATGTATACATACATATACATACCGCGATGCGGCGGCCCTTGCGTGTGGGCGCGCGCTGTTCGCTGTAGTAGCGGTTGTCGGGGGCTTCACATTGCCGTAACAGGTGAGTATGAAGCTGTGTGCATAGCTCCAACATGTAAGGGCCGGTATTTTGATTAAATATAACAAGGGAAAATTCTAATCCCAGGCTAAATACTGTGTCTTATAATTAATGTAACGAAACAAGATTATGTAATGATATCTTAAAATTGTGTAGTGGTAGTGTTAGTGTCTAATTCGTAACTCGTTACACTAGAATTGTAATCTTTAGGCTTTGTCCTCAATAGGCAAACTGTTAGCGGCCCACTGAGTAAGCGGCGTATCGGTTTAGTACACCCTTCCATATACTTCAAATGGAGTGTCCATAGTTTGCAGCGTTACGTGCGCCGACTGTCTCAGTTAGTGGCTAACTCTCAGCAAAACAGATTTCAGTCGGCGGCGGCGATACGGCTAACTCATAATAGTTCGCTTGCGACGCACGACAATTGATTTGAGTTTGTAGCTCACTCGAATTTCAGTTCGCCACAAATTTGCGGCTCACTCAGTCGGCCGCTAACAGTTTGCCTACTGGTGACACAGTCTAACTGGTGAAATGTAGGAGTGTGGTCTCTACCTATGTACCATAAGGTAGACTAAATAAAACTCATGTTGTTTTAAAAACTTTATTTCAATATCTAAAATATGTCAGCTTCAACGATTGCATTTTTATTGAATATTTCTCATTTGTCAAATATTTGCATTTCACCATTTTGTCAAAAGCAAAATTACAACATTTTTTAAATCTTAAGGCAAACGTTAATCTATATGCAAGGCCCATTTAAAGCTTATTTTAAAAAAATTTACATATACAGCACCAATGTTTTATTGACTGAAATATTATAATAATTTTAGTAAGTATAGAACTGAATTTGTTCACCTAATTTTGCCTCACAAATATTATACTCGAGCGTAAAAAGGCGCGAAAGGATCCCTTTAGCAAAGCCGGATTTATTATAAGTAATAAGAACTTCATATAATCCGATAGGTTTGTTTCTAGTATCTTTAAGATTATAAGTGTATGCACAACAAAACATCTAACAAGTGATAACACTTGCCTTTCTACATATATGGTCTTCAGATAAACATTACAATCATGACTCAATAATATTTTTAATTATACAATGAATACAATCACACTCTCAGAAGTTGAGCTGTCAAAACATTTGACACCATTAGCATTTAATTTAAAATTCTATATTATGTTCAATTATACTTCCACATATTATATATTTTATGATACAATATTAATAAACAATATAAACATATTCAATTTATACTAAACCAATAGTTAGTGTTTTAAATATTTTTACAAGCATTATATTTAAAATAATGGCCTAAAATATTATGTATAAGATGTTCGATATGCTCAGTATTAAATTATTGCTTTATGGAAGTTAAATAGCTAATTCTCTGCATATGATTAGCTAGTGTGATGTACGAACTATTTTTTGTTCTTTTTGTTAGCGCTGAACCAAGAATACTGGCACTCCTTATCCTACATACATGTACCATAGATAACTAAATGTGTATGTTACAAGGTGACCAAGACAAAACATTATTTCACCACATCTGAGATTTCACAGTATAATAGTTTTGTAGCAGGCATAAGATCTGAATCACTAACCAAACTGGAAAAACTTTGAATCAATATAATAAGTAGCCCATTTCATAGACTGATAAAGATATAAATTGCATATCTAGCTTTTTATTAGACTTTTGTCATACAAAAACTTTAAAGATTTTTACTCATACAGTTAGCTGTTCAAAATGAGAGCAATGACTGAATAATATTATTTCACACCTGTTGATATTCAAAAAAGTTATAACGGATAATAACACAATAAAACTTTAATAGGAAAAATAATTAGGTATAAAAGATTTCCGATTTTTTATAAGAAATGGTAAAAATAATTTACAATTGGATAACAATATGTAAAAGTAACTACTATTAAAATAATAGATAACAAAAATAAAATAATAAAAACATTAATCACAATAACATGACTTGGAAAACCCACTTTGAATTATAGATAAATATAATGGTGAACAGAAAATATACATGTAAAAAAGTAATGTAGTAACAGATGTGGTAAAATATTGATTTTCCAAGAACATTGAATCATCCATAGCAAAATGTGCAATATGAAACTACCTTGATAAGAATAGTTTAGTCAGAGCAAATATCAAAATTATGTGTGGTTTTTTGGCTAAACAAATAATTTGACTTATGTTTACAAGGTTGCATATACATCTGCTAAATCTGATCATTTATATTGAAATTGGAATACACTTACCAACTTTTTAAAATCATTTATTTTTAAAACTGCACATTGCATTTGCATCAAGGTAATTAGCTATGTTGTATGTACATATTGTCAGTGTTTTTCTACAAGGGCAAAGTTTAAGGGTTTTATCACTAATTATGGTTCTATTTCTTTCCTCCACAAATTCCATTAAATCTATGATGTAATGATGTATAATCCTCAACTTGCATGCCTAGCATGAAGAATATGGGCAAACACCCTTTAGTAGACTTAGAGAGGTTCATAGTGATGATGTAATTGTCAGATAACTAATTAAAAGTCAAAGTTCATTATAATTGTTTTTAGTAAAAAAGTATGTTATCTGTTCATTCATTCCACAAATTTGTCAATATCATATTGGTAGTGTGTATCCATACTGTCTGTAGGTGGCTGACTCTTCTTTCTGTCATCCAACCTCATACACTTCACACACTTTTGTCCTTTACGCAGCCAGCATCCCCGATGGTACAGGGAATTGCATTTCTCACACATGATGGCTCCACTGTCAAACGGGTACAAAACTTCATTGTTGCCGCACACCTCACATAAGTAGCCTTTTCCCGAACAGCGGGCACAGTGTGTTATATGTGCCCGGCACACTTCTGTGAGCTCTGTTAGTTGTGTTTCCAAGCTACCATCATTGATCGCTTGCAAATGGGCCATGCTATATTTTTTGTTCACATCCCCCAACTGCATGATTAGCGGTGACAGAAGGCTTGTACCCTCACTACAAGCACAGAGATACCTGCGCATCCACTCCAAGTCCTTCCTCATTTTGTGTACCCACTCCAGCTCAGCTATGAAGTTGAATAAACGTGAATTAATGTTATCAATATCTATGTAGGGCCTGTCCCAAGAGATGGTGAGCATTTGGTATGCTATTCGTGATATGTAGCGTTTCTCCCAGTCCCAGTTGTGGACAACGCGTGCCGGTATAGCCGATAAGTCATTCCAATGACATGTTGCACAGAAATACAGCCCAGTATAGTCACAGAGTCTCGGTTCGTTCCAAGTGTCTTTAAATGTCAATGCTGTCTGACATTCAACACACTTGTAATCTTGGGCTGCTAAACCTTTCTCTGGACATATGCTCATCTCAAACTGACCCTTCTCGGTCATGACGACATGAGCACAAACTCTACAAATGTCATCCACACATTTGTAATGACATAGATAGCCACAATCATTGCAGATGTAAGAGCTCTGTACTATGCTCCATATAACTCCACTGCAGTGGTCACAGTACTGTTTCCTGTTGCCTGGGTTGAGTTGCTGCTCAAAATGGTGACCTTTAATCGCAACGCGTATCCTCAGCACTCCGTCGCTGTCCTTCAGATCTTCCAATCTCAATCTCAACTCGACTAGATACCGAACTAACCACTTCCGTTCGTCGGAACACTGGGGGCTGCTCAGGACGAGCTCCTTGCACTGGTTAATAGCCTTCTCAATTTCTTCGCGCGTTGCGGAGCTGTGTATTTTCAATTTACGATTCGCTATTGATTTCGGAATGTAATTAGAGTCGTAGCTTTCGTCCGCGGACACGCACCCTGATGTGGACGATGAGGAAGTCCTAGACGCGACATCTACGCTGCGCGGGCTACAGCAAATTAAACTGTTACGGTATTTAGGCGAGTCGTTCGCTAAAATAGCAGCCATATTAAACATTTGAAGAACAATACACCATAATGTTCTATTGTACGTTATACATCACACGTTGTAATGTCACTGTTTTAATTTAATACACATAGCTCGTCAAGATAATTTCTTTGTTTTGAAGGATTAGTGTGTACTGTGTAATAATGTATCATTACAATTAGTAATCTTTTTTGACATTGACAACTGACAATAGCATAAATCTTATACATTGGTAGTACTGTCTGGTGTTTCATTTTGAGCAATCGATGTTTCTTTTAACGATATCGCATACGACTTATTTTTATTTTGAATATAAAATTTTAAATTCATGTAATAATTTTTAAATTACATATGGATAAGATAAAAAATTTAAGATTAAAATGAAATTATTAGAGAAAAGGACGTTCCGTTTCAGACAGTTGCGATAGTGTTGGTAACAAGAAAGACAACAAAGTGTTTTTCATGAAATTAGGTTATCGCTTTTGCATGGGTAGACCTTGTTGCTATTTTATTTTAATAAATGGAAGGAGTTACGACCTGTTGGAGCAGAAATATTTCATTCCGCAAGGACTTACATTACCACAATGCATACAATACTCGCCTAAAACACATTTTAGCAAGGATATAAATTAGTATTTTTGAATTATTTATTCATATTTTGTTGCATTTTATCACTAACGCT
Organism: Mysoria sejanus stolli; assembly: GCA_018245835.1. Taxonomy (NCBI): domain Eukaryota; kingdom Metazoa; phylum Arthropoda; class Insecta; order Lepidoptera; family Hesperiidae; genus Mysarbia; species Mysarbia sejanus. Next base: position 2,724 of record DWEJ01000405.1, on the reverse strand, counting down.
TTTGACTACATAGGTATCGTACATTAGATAACTTAGTACCTACAATACAACAAATTTAGTCGTTAAGATGAATAAGGTGAAAGGATAAACGTGTAAAGTAAACATGACCATCATTTGATATTTTTAAATTTATTCTGCCTCATGAGGTGCTGGGTTGGAACCCGGGTCGGGCACTACTGGATTTTTCTAATTTCAATTTTTTAGTAGTGGCCTGGAGTCTGGAAATTTACCCAGTGCATGGCAATAGGCTCACTACTTATTCCATAGTAGGACGTAAACAACTGGTAATCGTGAGTATGTAATACATTCCTCTGCCTACCTTTTCGGGTACTGCAGGCGTAATATTAAGTTAAACTACTTGATTTTGTTATAAAAATATCTATACTTCATAGAGCGAAATCTAAATGACGCCAATTCTTTTAACATTATGCGAAGAATAACATAAATATAAAAACGCATAAATTTATAATAATTCTTGCATTTAACTCGAAAGATTCGCAAAAGGGAAGTGTAATAAAGATAAGTGGTGTCATCGTTTAGTGTATTAAACTATTAAGTATAATTAATTAAACTACCGTTGACCTTAGCTGCGACACGTGAATTAATGACAAATATTTACTGTGCTCTATCAAACTAGTTTTATCAATATTACTGAGAATGTAATTAATTAGCTAATAGTAATTATAACTCATAATAGTTGTGTAGTACTAGAGTTAAAGAATTGCTATAAAATCCCAGGTTCAAAGTTCGGTAAGGAGAAATTATTAATTATATTTTGTCGAAATCTATCCTCTGTTTTGCTCATGTGTGTTTAATAACGCAAAATTTCCACGCATTCAGCTTCGTAGCTGTCGTGAGCACACAAACATAAAATGGAAACATCTTTATTACTCCACTGTTAGACAGAAGTTTTCTGTTACAACGAGAAGGGTTAAAAGCATGTGAATCTCTTCACCTTGTAATTGGCTTACGTAGCTGACCTCGGTCCATCTCATTGTGAGTGTAGACTGGTGTCGAACAATGGAACGGAATAAAAGGATGGAGGATGGTGATGAACATCTCATCATCACCCGGGTTGACCGGTAGATGATGGCAATTAACATTAGGTCCGCCAGTAAGTAATAACAATGAAGGATAAATAAATAATTCACAAGATTATTACTTTTTTATGAATCCTTTCATTTTCCAGAGTCGTTATTTTGAGTGTGATGAGAGCGACAGTGACTACGACTACAGCGACGACAGCGACTTCCTGAACTACGCCAGCTACGCCAGCTACGCCAGCCCCGACGCGGAGTCCGGGCGCCTGCAGCCCCACCCTGAGGAGTATGATGATGAGGTTGCTACATGTACCAGCTATAAATCATAGCATCAATCATTTATCTGTGTCTAGTATCACAGTTAAATAGGTTGTTACAAGCCACGCTGAGTCGTATCTTATAGCTTATAGCTTAGCTTATAGTTTAGCTTCTGTATGCTTATATTTTGACTGCGTGTTTTCTAAGCCCACTAACATCTTTCAGGTGTTCGATCAGAATATTCCGGAAGACAACACATCAACGGACCTGCTGCTGGAGGGCCGCGAGAAGATGTCCATTTCATCGGACACTCTGGATGTCGGAGATGACGAGGACGACATGCAGTTGGAGGTGGCCGCTGGCACGCCGGTGGTGCTGAACCATCTGTTGACTCACCCTATCGCATGCGTCATACAATAATTACAACTGTTTGCACCTCGCAACGAAGACAATTTACATTAATTGGCCAGGAATATTTTGCACATAATATGCCTCGAATGCCTAATTTTGAAGATACCTTTTCCGAAGATTCTGCATAACGTAAATTTAGATTCTTGTGTCTACTGACCCGTTTATATTCAGCGAGAAAGACTAAGGTCTTAACCCTTGTAATTCTGACAGGAGAACCTTATTCAGTATGGGAACGATAAAAGGGTTGATGGTGACAGGTATAATTGACACTAAGAGGTGGCGCCACATAAATTCTGAATCGTGCCGCTTTATCTAACGTGCATCGCATTATAATATAGGGATCTTTTTTCGTACGTGGTCTAATCCTGTACACAGATAAATTTCATGGACATTCTGATATTACTGGCTTAGCTTTTAGTGTGCGACTGTTCTAAATTGATATTACTGTTGATAGCGTGATTGTCGGCGATAGTAAATAATAATCAATATTAGCGCTCAGCTTATGGACTGACGGCCTGAAGAATATACCTGGATGCATCCGCATTCTAAAAGCCCGACACCGGGTGGAGGGGCTTTGATTTAGGGTGGTCTATATTCAACACGAGACTTCCTGAGGTGGATCTTACCGGATGTTACCGTGCTGAAAGTAGTGAATAGTTGTAAGGAGGTTTTATTCAATATTGAAATAATATTTACCAGATATGTTATGGATATGAAATATCTGATAAGGATTGGATACGGATATAGGAATAATTATAATATTGGATTCGGATACGGATATGACATTATTTCGGATTATCCGATACTTTTAAATAGATTCGGATACGGTTATGAAATTACTTCGGATTATCCAATACTTTTGGGTAGCTTCGGTTATGGATATTAATTTAAAGGACGCGCGCGGCTTCTGTCTCGACCAATTAAAAACAACTTGTCATACATAACGTGTCACATTTAAACTCTGCCATTATCCGAAATTATCTGAAACTTTTATATCGGATTCGGTTACGTTTAC
>DWEJ01000404.1:0-17059 GCA_018245835.1 Mysoria sejanus stolli | reverse complement strand
GATAAAAAAAAAATAATAATCTACAATTGCATATGAGAAGGATGCCATTTTTATATGTAAAACACTAATAATGATCAACATTTTATGGTCTCACCAATAGATCTGTTTTTCTCCATGATAGATGGTGGTTTTATCACGTAATTATAAATGGCAGAACCTATGCTTTATGTGGGCAAGTTGAAATCACTGAACATTTTAATAATAATATGAAAGATATAATAACTTTCAAATAACAAACAGCTACAAGATGATATCTGCAGCTCTCATTAAATATTCCATGCACAGCTTCTGTGGAAAATATGACTCAAAATACTAGTAAAATATGCTTCTAGCGCATGCAAAGTTCCGTTTGGTCAACCGAACGTACACGTCGTTTGTTTTTTGAAACTAATTTATTCATCATATTAATAATAATAGTGGCGACCTTCGATGTCAGCAAAATGTCTGAATAAACAGTAAATAGTTATTATTATTCACCGTCCGAACCTTTAGTACGGAAGAATAGTTTAGGACAAAACAAAAAATAAACTATATTTGCAATGTTTTGAGACTGAATGTAATATAGACTGCTTTTGATGAGACTTTCATCAGCGAATAGAGGACTTTAGTCGGAGCGATTGAGGTGATAAAGAAGAAATATGCGATCGATTAGGTATAATAAAAACCTCTAGTAATCCTATTCGACTGCCTAGTTAGTCTATTGGTTGCAAGTGCGACTTGTGAAACATAAAATTCCTGGTAATAGTTCCGAGCTTGGATGTGCTCGGTATAAGGCTTACGCACTATCAAAGGAGAACGGGAATATTAACCTTTCCTACAGATATACAAATTGGACGAAACCACGTGTAATAACTAGTGAACGACAAGTGTCGTAAAGCGTTAAAGACAACAATGATCATTATATTGTTAAGTTATTATAATTTATGTATCATACAAGAGTATTATGAAAACTGAGAAAGGACGGACGTCTTTTCTCGCATAACAAGCGAATTTGATTGACATATTTACTGGGAAAATTTTCCCTCGCTTATTTGAGTTAATTCACAACTTACAATGAGTTCGGTCACGCAAATAATTACGGTCGCGGCATTGAATGACTTTGATGTCATAACACAATATGTAATAATAACTAATGACGTGACCGACGTAACTTAAAGTGCATTCAATTAACATGAATAGATAACTGACTCTATTATCTAGTGGCGCCAAACGCGATTGCTGTGTACTGGATCCTGGGTTCGATCTCGGATCGAGCAAAGCATAAGCGGGTTTTTCCACCATTAAAATTCGCAATACAAAGAGGAAGTTTGATTTTGCTCTGTACAAGTCAATAGGCCCACATAGGTATAATTATAACAGATCGGACGATCGTAGCCGTGATCGTCCAAACGCTTTCGCTTTCATCTTCGATCACGCGCACAAACAACACTAGAAAACATAATAATGTGATGAGTATTCAACAAAAATTATTATACTGAAATTGAGCTTAGACATTAATGTTTGCGCAAGAGAAGGCTGTTCTCGCCGAGTTAGTTATAATAAATTGATTCAGGCTATACTGTGCTTTATAGTTCAAGCTAATAGATATTTCGTAATAATCTCCGTATTAGCGGACTATTTCATTATCACTCCACGTACTGTGCAACAATCCGCGAACATCGATCGACAAGACCATTCGCGGACTATTTTCGAAATGACATTAGTCCAATTTATTAAAACAACTTATATAACAAACTATACATATACACTATAAACGCTTTAATAGCAAACCTTAATAGGCGTAGGTTACAAGTCAAGAGGGGAACGGTATAGGTTTGTGGGGCGTTATGAAACAAGGCAATATCTTGAATTAGTCTTTCATTTATGCTCTGATAAAACTGGAGGCTTTTTTTTCTTTTTTCTTCCTTACGTCAGAATAACGAAAATTAGAAAAACTCAAAAGTGCCTCACCCGGGATTTAAACAGAACAGAACCCCCAGAACGGCAGTCGCAGTTGTAACCAACCAACACTACAGACGAGGCAGTCAATAATGATTTATTCATTGAACAGCATACATGACCAGCGCCCCCCTCCCCAACTGTTACGACTGACGGCATAACATTTTAAGGACTTTGTATTTATAAGACTGCTTGCCTCCCAACAAGTGAACATTCCTGCGAAAATCCTATTACTCGTGACATACGCGAGTCTTAAATTCTATTGTCGTTGATAGTTAAGCATTACTATTTAAAAACATCATATCTGTATCTAGTTTCCAATAGAACTAAAAGCACAAATGCTTCCTTTAGAATAATTTGTAAGTTTGTCCGGTATCATCAGATCTGAGTTACAAGGTCTTGAGTTCTATTTCCATGTAAAACATATTATGTATATTGTATGATGAGCGTCTATATTTCTTTTCGGCATTGGGCTGTCAAATTGTATACATATGCAAGTGTGTATTAAGATATTTATATATGCAGTATGTCGGTCGTCCGGTTACCGGAGCGCGCGCCCTGCCTCAAGGATCAGATGGTCGTGTACGATATATCCAAAATTGTTATTGCTGTTAAACATTTATAAGTCAGGGGTGTAGCAAGACGATCCGCAGATATAATACTTATTTACAAATCGTTCATTATCAATCTTTTTCATAGTTCTACTTCTTTCGCTTATGGCAATAGGATTACCTATTATATGGTACAACCTAGAACATAAAGGAATCGTGGTTGTGTACTACACTTTTCTGTCTACCTCTTGGGGGAAAACTTGTATGAAAAAGGTTTTCCTTAACTCGTTCAGCAAGTGATATTAAATTAACTTTCAAAACCTATTCCTATTGATTTTATAAATACGTTCAAGCGTATCAGCCTTTGAACCCAGGACCTCAGGAGCGGGACGCTGAATTTTAAACCATTAGGCTATCAATGCTGTTTGTTCTTTCAATCCTAGGTGTATTTGAGAAATGACTAGTGATAAAATTTAATTGAACGGATAATGGGCACACAAACCCGCGGGCAACACTCGAGCTATCAGAGGGAGTCGTTATTCTATATGCGTTTAGCATATTTTATGTTTTATCACCTGTCTGACGCGTATATCATAATGCACTGAATTGTAGGTACCACTTGTCACTAATTAGTCAAATGACGGTATGTGCAAAATATTATTAACTTCGAATTAAATGCCAGAATTCACTTGGAATATCTACCCACATATACATACATATACATATATACAAAAAATCTTTCCAGAACTTTCATTATTTTGTTAAGGTTAACATAGTTCGTTTTCAATATCTTCTATGTACATTAATTGCGTTTCCAAACACTTTGTACTTACATATAAAAACCTAGGTGGCCCAACGACCTGAGAACATGTTTGAATTCAAAAGGCCCGGGATTTGATGAAGAGGTTCCGATTATGGGATGTCAATGTCTATTAATGGACTTATAAAGGCTGAGAGATGGATATAAAAAAGAACTCTTTCGAAATTTTCTTAATAGTATCTGTCCCATACAGCTATGTAAATTTTTTCATACTGTAAACGAGCACTCCATAAAAATGGCACCGAAAGAGTACAACCGTAGGCTAGCTTTGTGACAGTTTGAGTTACCTTCAGTCTGATGAGCACAGGAGATAAACACGAGTCAGTCCAACTTGGTCATTCAAGTATAATTTACTACCGACATCATTTAAATATTTAGTTCTATTTGAAACACGAGTACTATCACCTGCCCATTTTCTATGCAGCTGGCGGCTAAAAAAATTCATCACTGGTCTTTTACCGTAGAGGTACAAGCCGACGGACATTGGCCGAGTTGTTCCCAAATCCTTTCAGCTGAATACAAACTCTCCCTCACCAGGCTGCCCATGTTTAGACGCTTTTCAAATAACGGCCCCATTGACACAGCGGTGAATAAAAAAGGACTGCGTGTCTACCCTGCGGCGATCGCTTCACATTTTGGGGTCATCTTATCATTTTTTTGTTAAGATACTGTGGGCACTCGTAGACATCATTTTGGAAAAATGTCTCTATATCCGGCTCACAAAATCTATATTACTCTCTATGTTCCCCTGCATGAATGAATAATCGGCATCAAGAGACATCCTCAAAACATACTCCCTACGGGTAAATCTTTGATATCTTAAATTCGATAACGGTCAAAGATAAAATTTAATGGCTTACTATCGATCTTTGAGCACTGCTGAATAATTTTATATGCAATTACAAAACAAACGCGGTGATATTTCCTATACCAAAACTTCCTATACCGTAGATATTATAAGGAGATAGTGCAATGCCCGCTCACATACATCACCCGCCCTCCTAATAACCTAGCCCGCTCAAATATATCACAGACAGACACACAAGCAAGCACTGTGCTTGGAATAACTCATTAAGATAGTGTCATCTTCGCAACGACGTTGGTTCCAACGTACTGACATTCACGTGACCCTGGCATTTGACTGGCCTGACGAGATGATTGACTCTGAAATATTGTAAGCATAAAAGCCATGATTAAAATTATGCACCAGCTTAACTCACGTTTGTTATATTATGGGTGTTCATAGAATAGCTTGAATAGAACTGGTCGGGTGGTCTCGAAATAAGGTAAGTTAATATTAGATTAATTTATGTATAAACATACTCACGGAATGCATATATATTCATTCCGTGAGTATGGTTATGCGTTTGCATTTTCAGCCTATGTAGATGATTTTTATTTTCCTCTCGAAAACTAATCACGCCTGCTAGACCTTGCGTATACACCATTTGATATATTGGCACATGAGACGTTCCAATTAAAACATAAGCAGGGGTAGTAACACATTATGTGCACGTAATTCAATTAGATTGTTTTTTTTTCATGATTCAGATTTCAGTATGTAGGGCTAATTGCTATTTTTATTATTATTTGGCTGACGCTACATATGTGGATACATGTGGATATTAACTGCATACAATACTTACCATAAGTTGACAAGTAAAATAGACGTTTTAGTCAATCTAGATTTTTCGATATATACGTGACAGCAATATATTCACCAATTCAGGTTTACGGGTGAAGCGGTCGGTCCAGCTCACACGTCATGTCGCTCGCCGCTCACGCAACGTGTTGCGACACGCTCAAGCTGTGCACGGGCGCAGCGCCGCGGTGAATAACAATGTGGAGGCATTGGACGGGCCGTGACCGCGAGGTCGCCGGTTCGAATCTGACTGGCGTGTGAGAGGATTGTGTTGGTTAGTGTGTTGTTCCCTGGCTGTGGTGGGAGGCACACTGCGACACTCAGTGACTTACGTGACGCGGTCCATGTATTTCTGGACGAAACTGGCATGTAAGACTGACATTAAACCATAAAATAAATCCTAGTGTTTTGGACAATTTTTGGCATAATATATGTATAGTGTCCGCTAAGGCAAGTTATTGATATCCTAGAAGTCTAAATTTTAAATGTCTGACTTCAGGTATCGTGGGTTCGATTCCTGGCGTGAACCTCTGACTAGATATACGAAGTTACGTGTATTTATAAAATAAATTTTGTCGTTCTAACGGTGAACGAAAACATTGAGGAGAAATCAGCACACCTTAGGGTTCTCGATATTTTATACAACACTTGATCAACGCGGCAGGCTGTATGGCAGACTTAACTCTTCTCATTGTATGACGAGATCCAGTTCAAACATTGGAACTATGAGTACGTTGGTGATGACATCTATAAAAACACTGCTATATAGAAGATAACTAGATTTAAAAATCGTTAGACATATAGAACGAATAACATAATATTCAGAATTAAATATAAAATTCAATTCATATATTGAGGCCAGGCTGAACAAACTGATTCTCAGCGTCCATTCTTCCCAGTTCGCACAAGTTTCAAGTGTTCAAGGCAGCAGTGAAGAGGCACTTGAGGCACGTGAGAGCGACTACATTATAGTCTAGGCCTGCAGCTATTTATAAAAGGCCGATCAAAATGGCAAAACTTCAGAGATGCATGGTACGCGATTCGGCTTCAAACTTCAGACTTCCCGGATAGAATCAATCCGGTGTAAACCACTAAGCTACAGCTCCTACAGCTAGTGTTAGAAGGATCGGCAACAGGTGTGTCGCGTGTTGCGTGCCACCCACGCGACCACCCACGCGACGCGACACCTCCACTCGGTCAGTCTCATTGCAACCCTATGTCACGCATAGTTACAAGTATTTTGAAATATGCGTTTCATTGGATGACAAGGATGCGTGTTGTTATTTTTATGTCATCTCGAGTTAGGCAGAGAGCATCAGAAGCCTAATTTAGAGTTATTATTAGTAGAAATTATTTCACAGCTGACGAGTTTCTTCAATGTTCATCGCTCTCCATACACGCCGGTATCGACACTTCTGACTGTCAATGAGGGTACTATGCTACTGTACGAACCCGCTGGCACCCTCGTACACGACGCAGTATACATGTGTAGTTATGTGCCGACCGTGACACGAACCCGAACATCCTTGGCTTATATGGAGGCGGCGATGCCAGTAGACGTAATAATTGCATGTGCACACGTCGACGTTCATGGTTATCATATATGCGTATGAGCACTGGTTGCGTCCCGCGGTTTCACCCCCACGGAGCATTATTTTTAGTTTTAAAACACAACGTATTGCTCGTGATTTGTATAAATAATGCGACACAATAAAATTTTATTTCCAACCAAAATACTCCCTTATACACTTTCACACTCATTTCAATCTCTTTTAGGGGTGGAATGTTTGAATACTTTTTAGTAGGTATGGTTATGTAAGAGAACCCTATACGTTTGTAGTTTACCCTGAACGTTTGTCTTCAATAGTTCATACATGATGAAAAAACAACTGCTAACACTATTGGCTGCAACTATCGCGGGCCGTGTAACGAGCCGTCTCCGATGCGTCGTACAAGTGTCGTTTTATAAATATACGCACATATGACTAATCCAATATTCACGTGGAATGGCGCAGCGTACTGTGACGTCCCCCCACTGACCTATACGGCCACACCCGCGTGCCGGCCACTTTTATGCAACGCTAATCGTAGCAGGAATGCGCCAGTAGCTCAGTAGTGATGAATGTAGGAAAAGCATTTCCCGTCTGCAAGGATTGGCACGTTCCACACTCAGTGCTCTCTGTCTAGCAGTTAAAGGACTTAGCGTGACGATCTTATAATTATAATAATCTGAGTTAAAAACGTTGTCTGGTGGATCTCTGACAAAGGTCCATTATACATACTTAATAACCCTCTCTTTCTGAGAGGCGACCCATGTTCCAACAGTGGAACGACAGAAGGGTCGATATGGATGGATATGGAATAACTCTTACATGAGTTGACTGGCTTGTTGTTCCAGTGATTGGAACTGCGATTGTCGATTCAGAGGTTGTGGGCTCGATTCCCGGGTGGGGAAAAGTGTTATTAAATTTTGAACAGGAAATTCTCAGTACGTAGCATGGAGTCTGAATTAAATGGCGCAATAGAAATGGTGATACGTGGGAGTACTGGATTTCTCTGCCTACCCTTTCAGAGAAATATGCTGTGATATTTCATTATTTGAACGATATTCATATTAAAGGATTACTGGCATTGTCACGGTAGACCAAATCAACAATATTTTCGAAGCTTTTTTAATATTGATAAATGATTAGTCCGATGGCGATTGACGGCCGCTACTATAATTGTCCAATCGTTGAAAACTTCATCAAAATGGGTCAAATCAATATCGCTCATCATTGTAATTTAATTAGAACAACTTTGTTCATCAGTAGGCTAACTAAAGAGATTGGTGCTTTTTGATTTCGTATTATTGTGCTCGTACAAAACTGCGTTTTACTTACTGGTATTTGCAGCTAGTTCGTCTTATTGACAGTGAACCTGCTAAGGCGGAAGTTGTGGGTTCGATTTCATCTACTAAAATATTTAGCCAGCAAGAGCACTTGTTCTGGTTGGTGAAAAATTCTAAGTTATTTTATCAACATAGGCCTAAGCTGAAGGGAAGTCACTAGGGGTATGCAGGTTGGGAACCGCAGAGCAGTCTCTCGCACCACCTGAGCTGCTGCCCATAAGCGGTCAGGGTGTTTCGCTGTGCTTAAGCAAACCGCGCTATACCGCGATCTGTCAATGTTTAGTCGCCTCTTATGGCACACTGTAACCCAGCACGAGGCCGGGAAACATATTCTTAGGTATATGTAACCATATATAAGCATGTATGTACTTAAAAATAAACTCTTATAATGTATCAGTTTTCCGTACGCCGTAGCACATGCTCTGCCGGTTCGGGAACGGATGGAGATCCGGTAACTGTTATTATGAACAAAAAACAGTTTTCTTCAGTGCCAAAATAACCGGAAATGTTTTTCATTTTTTTAACTCTTCCTATCTATCTATGAACCCAAGACACGTAACACCAGACAGTCGACCAGTGTGGGCAGTCAAAATTATCTTATTTCCTAAGTGTAGTAGGAAACTATATCAAATCCGCATGTCGAGCGTCGGGGTTATGTGTAGAACCCCTCAAGGAGATACCTACATATATCCAATAGTGAAATTTAACAGGCTGATGTACGTATGTAGAAGGAAAAAGTTCAGAAAGCATTATTAGTTTTCGTCCCGGCTTCGAGAAAATTCTCGCACTTTCGTTTCTTTCGACAACAAAATTACTAAACAAATGATACAAGCATTAAAGCGGAAGCAAGTTTCCTTTTACAAATTATTATGATTGTAGCAAAAATCAGATTCATTGCCACGAGGGTTCAGTTGTCTACAAACCGTAGACTTGTTTATCTAATTTAATTATTATAACAATGAGTGTTTTTGTCTTATTCTGTTCTTATTATTTAAACATAAATAAAATACATTTCAATACATTTTATAGAACCAAATAAATTCTAAAGAACATTGTATATAATTGAATAGAATAAACAAAGTATTAGACTACTTTATTGTAAACGTAAAAATGGCGCCCGAGAATGCAAATATATAAAATGAAGCCTGTATTTCTGAATGGTTAGGCAGTTGACTGTAGTACACGTTGCACCGGTTACGTTGACGTTCCACTATAGAATAGGTGGTGAGTCTATTGCCATGCATCGGGCACATATCCAGACTCCGAACCACTACAAAAAAGTCTAAATTAAATAAATCTGTTAGTGCCCGACTTGGGATTTGAACTCGGGACCTCCCAATCGGGATCGCGATTGCAACCAACACGACCAACCTATTATAACATTTATCTTCCGTACTCAATAACAACGATACATTTGTGATCGTGTCTGGCCTCTATAGGCGATAATAAATTTTGACTCCTGTTCGATCAATGAAATACGCGTGTTACGTTAACGTAAGAACTAATAACACCGTTAAGAAGTTCTATTAAGGTAGGCAACATATTAGTCTCTCCACCGATGTTTCAAAAATGTATTAGACAATCGCGGCCACTTACTGGTAGATGGTCCACCTGCTTGTTTACCATGGCTTATATAAAAACCATGATTAACGGAGTTGGATTATACATTTCAGTACACATTTTCAATACCTACTTTAATGCTCAGGTAGTCAAAAGTCGCTGAAGCTGGTGTGCATGTATGAAGAAAGTGATGAATGAAGTACAAACACATCAAATCTGTATAATTATATAATTGGCATTTCGTGTTCTTAGCCTACACTGTAAGTGACCTGGTCTGATGATATGAAAACAATATTGAGAGCATAGTAATGATATTCCGTAAATTACTTAGTCATAGATAATTTGCAATAGATGCAATCTATTTATCAGTCCCGAGCACCCACACATTATCGAGATATTAAAACACACTATGGAAACAGCCAGGGACCAATTGATCCATATTGCGTCGTTCATGCTAGCATTTAATCATCATCCATCATGATGTGATTCATATGGAGCTTGTGCAACATTAGCAAGTATCAAGTTGTTTTATAAATCATCAATAATATATGCCAATAACAGGTTATATTAATAGATTACTTATTGTTAAAAACAAATGAACTCATTTGGAGATAAATGATTTCATAGAGCAACAATGAGGTAATAATTATTATTATTGAATTGTCACATGGGACTTAGTGCAATGAGTGCAAAATATCTAATGTTACAGTAATAAAGATTCAGCTCTGTTGGCCCCATTGGTCGAGTCATTGCAAGCACTACACTGATCATGCAGTCCTGGTCACTGATATTACCTTTCGCTTACTTAACATGTCTAGTAGTGGTTCAGAGTGTAAATCCATGTTTAGTGTATGGCAACACTGGCTCACTCCCAATCCCACAGTGAGATGTACCCATTAAATGTGGGAATATACCACACTCCTCGGCTTACCACTTTGGCGGTTATAGGTATGATTTGTATTATGTTAATAAAGGGATGTACAGATAAATAATATGATGTGTTAATTTGTAAGACTTTTTTGGGGGACATACTAGTAACACTGTAGGACAATAAAATTATAAGCCTATATACATATATTTTAACATTTGGACACTTCCTTTTAAACAAAGAAGAGTTGTAGACTCAGTCAGTCCACTTAACCAAGAGTGGGTTAGTAAATATCAACCATAATTAAACACTGTCATATAAATTTCCACCCAACTGTCCTTGCCTATCTTTTGTCTTTGACAGTGAGAACCATTAAAGTTTCAAATACACAATTGTCCATTCACGAGGCTTGTGCTAGAAATTCAAACATCAAAAACCATGGAATATGAAAAACTTACAAACTTACATGGTTTATTTTGGCCATGTATATATTCCAAACATCACTATGTAACATTGATATTTATACAATCCATGTGAGGTTGCATTCAAAATTACAAAGAAATTTCTCACAAAACACTCCACACACTTCTCTTGGCGGAGTTCATCTTTTACTCATGTACCTCTCTACTTGTTTAAAATGTAAATGTCATTTCTTTAATAGATCAAACCAAGGACTGATTACATACTTTGATAAGAGGTTGCCAGTATTGTTATTAAGAGACATGATCTTGCACTGTTATATAAACAACTTTGAAATAATATAATTAAATCATTTTAAATATATGGCATACAGATAAGAGATTGAGTCAGTAATAACTGAATATAATCTGAATCTCTCATGTCTGTTATATGTATATTTTTAAGTGTGACTTGACGGTGATAATGACAATTTTGTAAATAGCTTATCCTCAGGTCTAGTTGATCATAGGCCATACTTAATTAGCACTGTTGTATGTTGAACTTGGATTGCTGCATGCAGCTTGCGCTAGCAGCTTTTTGCAGATCACGGTTCTATGTAGCCAGAAGATGCCCTACGTATGTTTTGCTAATTGTTTACAGTAAAGTTATACACTAAACAATGCAAGGCACCTATGATGATGGCAGATTACTAGATGAAACACTTATGTTGAAACATATGTTTTTGTATTATTTTGTTACTGCTCTGTGAACTATGTAATTTAGACATTATATCATGAACTTACTATCACTCTACTCTTGGAAAGGTGTCTGTAATACAGATGACTATGATTAAGCCCACAGTCAGCTAACTTGACTATGTAGATATCGATGGACCACTGGTTTCGGACAATTATCAATCTCTATCACGACTCTATGATATCCTGGTTTTAGTAAGTTTTCCTTCACCTCGAGAGCAACTGATAGTCAATCTTAAAAGACATAAAAGAAATCCTGAGAAAATGCATATTATGATCAATAATAAGTGAAGTGAAAATATATTTATTATACTATTTTTATTTATTTATTTATTTATTTATTTTTTTCATCTCATAGCAATCTGATCACAAGTAGGCAGAGTTTGTGTTATACATGTATTCATACAAATATTAACATACCTACTTTTTACACCCACTGACTGTATACTTGTGTTCATTATACAGATATTTATTATGGGTGGGTATAAAACCCACTCAGCAGTCAAATTAATTTACCATTTTAAGAACAGACCAGACACAATTACTAATAATTTTTACTATGTGGGAAACTTCACAAAATATTGTACTACATATATTACAAAGAACAACAAATCCTGAAGTGTACCAGTTATAATTTTAAAAATGTTCATTCATTCATTTTACTGTAAATGTCAACATGTATCGTTTATTTGTAAAATTAGCATTTAAACACCAAATGGCATAACCATAATTATTATACTTTCACCATACTTTCCAATGCTAACTTGCGATGTAAATGTATTAACCAATGGCTTATTGAAGCAACGCTTTAAAAACAGGGTAAGGCCAGAGACAAAATTATAGTTTTTTTATTTAAATTTATGTATTGCTGATAAAGTATCGTTTAAATTTTTGTTTGGTATTCGCAAGAAATTCGATATGCAAATTTACTCTAATGGATAATTCGTTTAATAATTGGTTTAAATCATTATTTGAACGTTATTTAATCATAACTATTTTATAACTAATCGTAATAAATTATAACTAATCATACTAAAGCAGAATAAACAATGTTTGCTGGTAAACGCGGCAAATTACGCCTGTCAGGTGCCCGATTGCAGAAAAAACAAACTTCCGAATTGAATTGTTGCAGCAAAAAGGCTAATGATTGTCTTGCATTCAACCCATTCACGGCTATATGGATAGTTTTTTGGCACACAGCTGGATTTCCACTCTTTAAAAAAATAACGAGATTATCGTCAATCAACTGGTAT
The DNA here is from genome assembly GCA_018245835.1 of Mysoria sejanus stolli. Lineage (NCBI taxonomy): Eukaryota > Metazoa > Arthropoda > Insecta > Lepidoptera > Hesperiidae > Mysarbia > Mysarbia sejanus. The sequence continues at coordinate 4,383 of DWEJ01000404.1, read as the reverse complement.
AAGTTTCGATGTTTGTTTTTGTATTTGGCGTATGTTTGTAACCAGATATTGTAAGATATACAATTTCGGTGATATTCATGTACTGTACAGCTAACTGATACCGCTGGAAGTAGTAGCCCGGCATCCAAATAAAGACATGTAGAGATTTCTACCAGTCGATAAATACTGACCTGTTTTCTCGACCTGCAACTTTAATCTCGACCTGATGAGATCCCATTCACAAGTTTACGTAACAATACCCAGGAATGATAACAAATACACTTTATTCTACACAATACCCATTTAGTTTTTTGTGAAATTTCTTTTTCTGACACTCGCGACACCACTAGTCTGATCGCTAGAGCGCGACGCACATAGTATAGAAAAAAGAGCATACTATCAAACTCTGACACAGACTAAACATGAAAAATGAACTTATGACGACAATGTAAAAAGAATACAAGATTTGGAACTTTATACACTATTAAATTTGGAAAGCGTTGATTCATTAATGAAATCCCTTGTAAAATAAACTACATCTTTGCTAATTATTTTACTTTAATTACTTTTGTTTCTTTATTTTTTACTTACAGTTGTTATTCGACCCCATTATTTTAGTTACAACATATTCTAAGATATTACTTTTTCAATGTAGTTTTAGTGAAGCAGTAAAATAATGATTAATGTTGTATTGAATAAAAGTGCATTATTTATTTTTAACATTTTACGATAAATGACGACTTGCACAAAGCTTACAAATGTCGACTGTCAGTGTCAAACATGTGTAAAATATGTCAAGTAATCGATTAATTCATAGAATGTGTATTTTAACATAATTATTTAAATTTTTAACATTTGTTTAACGCTTATAGCTAATTGTAGCTGTTAATAAATAGTATAAATATAGTGTCAATAATTGTTGAATAATTTTACAAGGAAAATGATTAAAGCAATTCTTGTGTTTAACAACCACGGGAAGCCTCGCCTCTCCAAGTTCTACCAATATTTCGTAAGTCAAAATAATAATAGTTTTAGACTAATATGATTTATGCGTGTAATATTTTTTATTACGATATAATCAAGCAGTCAATTTGAAATCCTTATAAAGGGTCCATTGTAGATTCCCAGAAAAAAAAACTCGAAGATAAATTTGAAATTTCTTACGTACTCATTTCAGTTCTTATCTACATTTTTCAAAATATAAAATTCCAATTGTTTTTTCCCCTCTACACTTTTTACTGTTTACATGTTTACAAATTGTTTACTGTCTATAATCGTGAAATTTGTGACACATTGAAATTCTTTTTTCAATTTAAATTGCGTTTATTCAGAGTTGGTTCATTAGAACACTTTTTGTACTTCAAAATAAAACTAGCACTGCTTTGCCACTGCTTTTGCAATGGAGAAGAAACTGTAGGTGTGGTTGTGCATCTTTCTCCATCTGCATAAAATACACATATATGTTAAATAACTTTTTTTTAATTTTTCTTATAATCATTTTATATGTTAATCCATTGTACATAGAATGAAGACATGCAGCAACAGATAATAAAGGAAACATTCCAGTTGGTTTCCAAGAGGGATGACAATGTTTGTAATTTCCTTGAAGGGGGCAGGTACGTATGAAACTCTAAATTTTCCATTATGCCAGGCCCCTTCTAAGGTGGGCAGAGAACTTCAAATGCCAAATATTGCCACTCTAACAGACTGTAATTACTACATTTATAATTCTCTTCATACATGTCTACAGGTTTCAAGCACTTGTTTATCTCATAGCCTGTTTAAACACATAAGGTCAGCAGGGATTGAGATATATAGCACTTCATGCTCTCTGACCACCCCACAAAGGGTCTGGAGTGACAATATGATTGTAAATTTTCTCCATATACTGTTTAACATGAAACATGTTTTCAGCCTTATTGGTGGATCAGACTACAAGCTTATATACCGTCACTATGCCACATTGTACTTTGTGTTCTGTGTGGACTCGTCGGAGAGTGAACTCGGGATCTTAGATCTTATACAGGTATGTATCAGTGGTAGAATTATTGATGACCATCTGTGCCCACGACTTTGTCCTCATGGAATTTAAATCTTTGTATATTGATTGAAATGAAATACTGTCAAGGGCGATTATGTTCAAAAATAAGAGCCTATAATAAATAAATTATTTATTTGGATAAGGATTAATAATTATCATGTTTATTAAAACACCTTTGCAAATAATGTATTATTTAAGAACTATTTTGTTAACCATAAAAATTGTTAAAGTGGATTAACATTAAAAGCTAGACATATGCTGTTGTGGACTTTTATTTAGAACTTTTAGAGGGGAACAATTTTGTAATACATGATTTATGAGTAATTTTCACCATTTACTTAGCGCACGCAAGGAAAGCTCTAAATTTTGCCATCGTAATATTTGTTATTGCTGCTCCTCTCCTATTCATCTTAGCGTGATGTTATAGAGCCTATAGCCTTCCTTGATAAATGAGGTATCTAACACTGAAATAATTTTTCAAATTGGACCAATATTTCCTGAGATTAGCGATTTCAAACAAACAATCAAACAAACTCTTCAGCTTTATATTATTAGTATAGATTAGAGATGTAACAAATATTCGCATTCCCAAAATTTATGCAAATGTTTTGCGAATGTTTTGCCCATATAAATTTTAGAAGAAAAAAGTTAAAAAATCAAAATTTATTTATTTGTTATGTTTTTTAATACAACATAAAGGAACAACCTAGTGATCACATTATCAATTTTCAGTTTATCATTTCGTATTATTTACTTACTTAACTTTGAGTAATGAAGCAGTTATTAACAGTTAAATTTTCATTAGAACATTAACACAAAAAGTATATAATGCAATGACAACAAACAAAAACAAATTTATCAATGAAATTTTTTGTCAAAAAGTGAATATTTGCATTCGCATTCGCGAATGTTCAAAAAGTGACATTTCTTACATCTCTAGTATAGATATAGAAGTATAGATTTTTCTCTCACTGTATCTCCATATTGAATGAGATCATAATTATATGAGTACTGGCTCATTCACATACCGATGCCGATATGATCTTTTCATATCTCCAAAATATGTGAATAATTATACATTTTATATATCATTTGTATCAGAGAAAATTCTGCATTGCATCATGTATATAACTTATATTGACATTTTGTCAAGATACGACAAGATCACTTTTCAGTGTCAATATGTTATCAATTTGTACAGTGCAGAATGAGGGAAGAGGGTGTCTTCAGCTTCGTCGGTCTTTTCCAAATCTTGAAACTTGATATATGCTACAATGTTGATTGTTTGGCAGGCTGTTTGGTCAAACCTTTAACTATTATACCTATCTTATATCTACATAATATCTCATGTTGTTATGTTGTCAGGTTTTTGTGGAAACCCTAGACAAGTGTTTCGAGAATGTCTGCGAGCTCGACCTCATCTTCCACGCCGACGCCGCCCACCAGGTGCTGGACGAGCTGGTGATGGGTGGTATGGTGTTGCAGACCAACATGGCCGACATTCTCTGTCGGCTGCAGGAGCAGAATAAGATGCAGAAGGCTGAAGTGAGTAGAGACATGCCTTACTGATTGTTTGTCTTGATGGTCATGTGGTCATCTTTACTTGGGAAGTTGTGGTATAGTGTTAGGGGAATGCTAAAAAATAATTTTGTATAATGGAACATACTGAGCAATTTTTATAACTTGGAATTATTAAACTCAAGGGTGAATAGGAATTTTTAAGGTAAGCATGCTACATTCTAGGGTGTATGTTTCTTTTCATCAGCTGAAGTGAGCAAATAAACACGAACATATTGCTATATAATAAAAATCCTTACATATGCTTAATATCTAAAAACTGAAAAGAACTTGTTTAAACAATAGTTATAGTCATAAATTCTTTTATCATTTTACTGATTTCCATGTCCCATGTCAGCATGACAAGGGATACACTATGAAAAGGCCAGAGTTTGCCATACTGACTTAATGCTCATTGGATTTTTTAATGCGTACCCCGATTTTAGGCGGGTATATCAGCGGCACCTGCTCGCGCGGTCTCCGCCGTCAAGAGCATGAATCTGCCACAGCAGCTGCGCGACATGAAACTGCCGGACCTACCCCAGGCCATCAAGGTATGTGCCGTTCATAGGCAGGGAGAATAGTTTCTTATCTTTAGCAATCTAGTCGTGCACATTTGTTAAAGTCGTTGCTCTCTTTGTGTCGTTACGGATGCAAGAATTTTGACATTGGATGTTAAAGGGATAATTATTAAAATGTTGAACACAACAACCAAAACCTGTAGATCTCGTTACCAATGTGCGCCTTCCTGTTCGTCAGTTACCTAATGAATGCAATAATAGCAATTACCAAAACAAACGCGAAGC
>DWEJ01000403.1:0-17079 GCA_018245835.1 Mysoria sejanus stolli | reverse complement strand
ATTATATTAGCCATGCAATATATTGAAATATAAAAACTGTATTAGTATTTCATTTTAAATACATAAAATTTAATTTTAAATCATTAGAATATAACTAGGTATAAGTTTATTTAACGAGTTGAATATTTCGCCGCAGTCGTAGAACAAAGACGGGTTTGTTTTTGCAGAAAAATCTTTTTTGACATATTTTTGCTTCAAATACTTAACTTACTTAATTTTATTACAAAACAAACACATTTTGTAATTCTGTCTTATACAACGAAGATACAGAGTTGAACAACGACGGATTTGTTTGTTTATTTCACGTAAAAACAAATCTTCATAGTGCACTCCTGAAAAGTTAGAAAATATCAGATCCGTCTTTGTTCTACGATTGCGATGATTTGTTTTCATATGCAGGTATAAGGATTATAAGAAAATTAAAATACACTTTTCACGTCAGACTTAGTAATTTTTGTATGTATAATTAAGTTCTGTATAAATAATTAATGATTTAATTATATACGTACCGGCATAATTTAAGTATGTTTTTTCCGGCTGTCTACTTTCGACCTTGATTTTCGGCCTCGCTGGCGTCGGCAAAGCTCATTGAGAACATCGTATAGGTCTGAAACTAATTAGATTATTCCAAAAAAACATACGTGAGTTAAACCGATAGAAATATAATTATATAATATAATAATATAATATAGAATTTTATTACGTTGCTTTTATTGCAGGTGTCAAAGTAACTATAATGAGTTACGCAACCACGGAAAATGTTGCCGCCCAGTCCAGCACCTGGGCGGCCACGAATCTGTTCTACATGCTTCTAGTGCCCGCCCTTCTGCTCTGGTATGCGTACTGGAGAATGTCCAGAAGGCACTTGTATGAGTTGGCTGAAAAAATCCCCGGACCAAAAGGATTACCTCTAGTTGGAAATGCTCTCGAGTTCACTGGAGGTTCAGCTCGTAAGTGTCGATATTGTTGGAACATTTCTTGGAGGTACATACTCGTATAAAATATATCTCACTTAACAGTGTTAACGTTTAATGATCGGAAACTTACGTCATCAAATTTTGCCACAATTATATTAGCACAATTTTTATTAAATTTTCATGTGAGACTGATTATTACTAATTATACGCCTGGTTATTGTCTGTTGTAATGAAATATATAGACAATAAATTCTCGGAACTAATGCATTTTAACGAATAATAAATATGGTACTAAAACAGAACTTAGGTCTTAAAAATGTCGTTATTCCACTCATAAATGTTGCTATATTTGTATTACATAAATATATCAGTATACGACTTACCCGCTCCGAGGTCTATGCAAGGTTAATGACGCTGGCAACATACATACTTCGCGAATCAAACTCACATACCTTCAAATATTGTTTAATAGTTCAATGAGGCTATACAAGTAGTAGGTACGGAGATGCATTTACAGAACATTGGAATTAGTTCAGTAGTAATGTTAGGAAAAAGTCTTTTGAACGTGTTATGTTTCTTTTAATATACACATATATTCACGCAAAATTTACATCGCTCAATAGAGATCTTCAAGAACGTCGTTAAGAAAAGTGAGTCATTTGACCAAGAGAGCGCTATCAAGCTATGGATCGGACCGAGACTTCTGGTATTCTTGTACGATCCTCGTGATGTTGAGGTGATTCTCGGCAGCCATGTGCACATCGACAAGGCCGATGACTACAGGTTCTTCAAGCCTTGGCTTGGAGACGGCCTCCTTATCAGTACCGGTAAGTTATAGAATCGTGAAGACTTATATAGATATATACATATGAGTTACACGGAAGCCTATTATTATTTTGACTTAACGCTATTATCCAGCTCAGACGTTCTTAACTGTAAAACACTTTTAACATGAACTTTATGCATTCAGGACAGAAATGGAGATCACATCGCAAATTGATTGCACCTACTTTCCACTTGAACGTTCTTAAAAGTTTTATCGATTTATTCAACGCCAACTCAAGGGCTGTGGTTGACAAACTCAAGAAAGAGAGTGGTGTGTTCGACTGCCATGATTACATGAGCGAATGTACGGTGGAAATTCTTCTTGGTACGTTTTCAGTTATTATTTTTACAGATTTACTTAATAATATTTTAACGTTTTAGACTATAGCGTAAAACTTATTTGTCAAAAGTGTAATAATAATATTCTATATGACAGACATATTTACTTAGTGGATTGCTAAGTAAATATATCTGTCTTATGGACTAACTTGATGTTATATTGTAATATAATGACCCAAGTTATCATTAGGTGCCAGAACTGGCATATGAGATATCACAAGTTACAGGCTTTGCTACTTTTTATTGGAAAATCATAGTCATTCAGAAATTAAGTTAAGCGTTCGGTGCAGTTTATGGTAATTTACATATTATACACACTTATTTAGTTACTTTTAAACTGAGTTGTAATGAATAACTGATGTAAAACAAAGTAAAGTAAAAATTGTTGTCGTTTATTTATAGTCATCAGATTTAAGTGATAGATGGTAAAAAAGTATGAAATCTTCAAATGCACTGGACGTTTTTGTGAATAGACTATTAATGGAGGAACACGATTCTACAACCTTAAATGTTTTTTTTTTCTTATAGATGTTTTTAAACATACACAAAATGTTTTGTTCTCATTACTCACCTATCGTGTTCAAGGTTAGAGCATTTATGTGTACAGGTTACTTGATTAATAGATTTAGAATAATTTTGCGCCTGACAAATTTTGTAATTAATGAACACACATAATATAGCTAAATTATTGCTAAATTTATATATTATGGATAATTTCTCTGATTAGACATATGGTTTATCCATTCAAAGGAATCCGTTCAAAACAAAAGTAATCGAAAATAGTTTGTACAAAAAAGCACATTCAGAAAATGATAATATTAATAAACATGAAGCTGAAGCTTTCAAGTTATTTACAAATAAAAGGGTCAATCAAAGCTATAAAAGTTGATTTCACTGACACAAAAACCTCGTCGTTTAAAAATACATTAAACTATAAATCAACTAGACCACGTCCTTCGATAAGTCTTACTATTAATACATCTTTTTAAATATTATTCTGCCCTCGTTCTCAACGAAGCAACCAATAATGCGCTGAATGTTAAAGAGAACCCATGTAGCCTAGTATCCTTAGAAATTGATTACTAAGCATTTGATATTTGGTATATTACGGCCATATGAACTATCTAATAAATTTTTATGCTTAAAGTAGTAAAGTAATGCCTAAATAAAGGAAACGTAAAGACAATTTTTCCTATTTCGACTATTTTAAGGCGAGATTAAAATTGAGTAAAAAAAAAATAGAAACAATCGTCTTTTTTTCTTGCAAATGCAATAAAGGTATATGGATCAATTTTATTTTTATATAGGTACTCAAATATTACATTATACACTTGTAAGTTTTCTTTGTAATAACAAGAAAATTTATATTAAATTTCACATGTAAATATTATTTTCCTTTCATTCAAATATATTATCAAAAGAAATATAAACAATTATAGGCACCATATACACAGAATTTATAGTTATGTAAGTTCTAGCGTAGTAGGATTACTCGCGCGTAAAAATAATAATAACAAATAGCGATTAGAGTGTCCTGTCACGTAGTCGCAGTGGTGACAACACACCGGTCACTACGGCCCTCGCTGACAGTGTTCTTGAGCTCGCTGAGAACGCTGTTATCCATTTGCGAAATTCCGCTGCCGACAGTTTTATTGGTATTTCCAATAATTTCTTAAAATTTTTGCATAACTGGAAAATTTTATGACAACATCAGCTTTATGAAGAAATATATAAATATGTCCCATGCTGTTGTAGCAATGAAATATTCAACAGAAATCGTTATTGTGGTATGATTGTTTAACTGAATTAATATTTTGAAATATTTACGTTAACGAGAACAATAGAAAAACTTACCAAATTAGTTCTTTCGTTTTCACCAGTACAACTTGTAGCGTACTAGAATACCCATAATAAACTAAAAATACAAACGGGCTTTTCAACAAATGAACATCCCTTTATATATATTTTTAATATTACAAACGGACTACTGTGTAGGGATGCAAACGATACATCGATGTTTTAAAACATCGAGGTATCGTACATAAACATCGATGTTAAACAACAAGAAAACATCGATACATCGCTCATTATGAACGTTTTGTTATCCATATAATTTTAAGGTGTTATATATGTTCGATGTGTGTAGTTAGATTTTAACAGATACTTCCTTTTCTGGTAACATTTTAAAAACATCGAAGGATCATCGATGTATCGTTCATTAACATCGATATTTTCGACATCGATATTTTACTTTCAAAAACCTCGATATTATGATATCGATGTTTTTAATGAACGATGTTGCATCCCTACTACTGTGTCATTACATCGTGACCTAACTGGAGACACTGTGAATGAATGAATAATTCAAATGAAAAAGAAGTGTATATATAATCCTTTTAATAGTTGTTAGATATAAAAGAATCTAGAAAATGCAAAACGCAAATCAACGGATATCTAGGCTACGTATGTTAAAGAAGCTAAGACAAATTGAGCACTAAATTGCTATGAGCGAAACATCCATGATATTTATGGGTGTAATTAAGTTGTTAATACTAGACTAACCTCTGGTAACCTTAGCATTTAACCGCCTATTGGAAGGGCAACGTGTGATGCCATTATTTAATGTGATTCATGGTAGCATAAGGAAAAGTATACATACAACGCGCACTACGCGGCGTCAAGTTTGGCGACCCCCCGCATTTACACGTAATGATAATGGTCGATATTCAGCATCAACGAGCGCTTGCTACTCGTGAGACCTCTTTACGATCTACATTGCGCAAACGACTCAAAACTTATTGAGGTCACGTGCTGTATTTCTTTTTTATAACAAATATGTGATATCAACATAACTTATAAATTTATGTTCTTTACAGAAACCGCGATGGGTGTCAGTAAAAGCACTCAGGATCAAAGTGGATTCGAATATGCCATGGCCGTGATGAAGATGTGCGATATTTTGCATTTAAGACACACTAAAATTTGGCTAAGACCGGATTTGTTGTTTAACTTTACCCAGTACGCAAAAGTTCAAAATAAACTTCTAGATATCATCCACGGTTTGACAACAAAGGTTAATTTCATAAACTAAATAGTACTAAACTAAATATTAAAGTTTATATATTCAGGATACTTCATTATATTGCTTTTATATTTTAGGTCATCAAAAGGAAGAAACAAGAATTCATTTCTGGTAAAAAGCCTACCATTTTAACTGATACCACGGAAACCGCTGTAAAAACCACGTCCGTGGAGGGCCTCTCTTTCGGCCAGTCCGCTGGACTAAAAGACGATTTGGATGTTGATGAGGACGTTGGCCAAAAGAAGCGCCTTGCCTTTCTTGATCTTCTCTTAGAGAGTTCGCAAAGCGGCGTGGTCATTTCAGACGAGGAAATAAAAGAGCAAGTAGACACCATTATGTTTGAGGTGAGATCAATTAACGAAGGAAAATGTCTTAAATATGTATTATTTTATTTTATATGTATTACTATTTGGTTGGTTCGTATTGGTTCCGTGTGCTTGCGAGATCGAATTCTAGGTTGGGCGTTATTAAATTCTTGTAATTTTGTTTTCATAGTAGTGTTTGGAATCTGGTTACTTGTTCTGTGTATGGCATCCATTATTCCATAGAAGGACGTAAACGTAACTCGCACACACTCCTCTGCGTACTTTTTCGGGGATTACAGACGTGATGCTACGTTATATGTATTAACACAGTTTATTATCAATTAGGGTCACGATACTACTGCCGCTGGAAGCAGTTTCTTCCTTTCCGTGATGGGTATTCACCAAGATATTCAAGATAAAGTGGTTGAGGAGCTCTATCAGATATTTGGAGATTCTGACCGACCTGCAACTTTCCAAGATACTTTGGAAATGAAATATCTCGAGAGATGCATGATGGAAACATTGAGAATGTTCCCACCTGTACCTATCATTGCTCGTCATATCAAAGAAGACGTCACTCTTGGTAAGTTAATTGTTATCAGGTTAAATTTTCTACAGAAATGTTAAAATGAAACGACGTCGTTAGTATTATAAAGCCTATTTTAATATAACTATATTCTTCATCATTTACAGCATCGAATGGCAAGGTCATACCAAAAGGTGCTACTGTTGTGGTTGCGACATACAAACTTCATCGTCGCAGTGATGTGTACCCCAACCCTGAAAAATTTGATCCGGATAACTTCCTTCCAGAACGTTCTGCAAATCGTCATTATTACGCTTTCGTACCTTTCTCTGCTGGTCCTAGGAGTTGTGTCGGTAAGTTCATTAATTATAGTTTTTTATCCGACACGTATATTAAGTTTGGCAGGTCTGTAGGGATAGAAATATTTGCTATTGTATGATCTCTGTCTACCCCGTAAGGGACCTGGCCGGATGATATAATAGTAAAATCAACGTATATAGTTGATCCAAGCTAGCTACAGTATTAAAGTTACATCATCGAATTGTAAATAAATAACGTATCTATTGCAGGTCGTAAGTACGCCATGTTGAAGCTCAAGATTATCCTGTCCACGATTTTAAGGAATTTCCGCGTCTATTCCGACCTCAAGGAATCAGACTTTAATCTTCAGGCCGACATAATCTTGAAACGCGCCGAAGGATTCAAGGTTCGTCTTGAACCTCGCAAGAGTATGGCACGGGCTATGTAAAAATAATTAATCATATCGGTAAATGAATTTCTTCTCAATAACACTTGACCTGTAATAAATGTGCACATTAGTTATATAGTGTTATTATACGTTGTGATATCAGTACTGACTAAAATATTATAATTTAACTTTTAAGAAAGAAAATTTATGGGGTGGTAGATTTCATTAACGTGGGGCAGATGCAGATGAAGAAATGTCGAATGAACACAACATTTCTCTGTGTTTATAAATTAAGGTGTTGATGTGTTTTCATGTAAATACTCGTTTGTATTCTTTGTTAAACCAAAACAAAATGAATCAATAAATGGATATAATGTATATGTGAATGTATTATTTCGTAACTTAAAAACATTGTTCACCTACTAGTTCAAACATTAGATTGAAAACTGCTTCGAAGTGCCCGTATGTCTTCCACCGTATTGATTCGGCCAAATAAAGCGGTTCCTTCTGAATTATCAGGCGCAATAGACATAGATTTCATGTCCATTTTTATACTATAAGTTCGTAAGAAAATTAGTTAAATCTATACTATATATAAATTGTAACTCATATGTTATCTGAAAATATAACAAAAACATTATTGGCGTACCGCAAAACGTCAAGTGGGGTTCTGTTATGAACTGAACATAGGCAAGGTATAAATTGATGATGGTTCCTTGTGTTCCACCAGCCCGAGTGCGATAACTTCCATTCGATGGTTTTTATTTGGGCTACAGAGCAGGTAGCAGCTTCTCTTAGCAGGTCAAAGTAGGACACCATGAGCTCTTGACCTATAAACGGATTGAAAAATATTTTTCTTTAAACACTGTTAGTAATAAAGTGGTATATTACACATGATAGGCTTATCCTCTTACAAATTTCTATGAAATAACAACAAAGGTGAACTTTTATGTTTACATCACTACCTCATTCGTAGTTCAACTACAAGTTGTAGATTCGTGTGTCCTACATATGGCAATAGGCCTATTTCATAGTGGAATATAGTTGTAAATGGTGAAATGTGGGAGTGTTCTGCACTAAGATTCACATCTCTGTCTCACTCTTCGAGGATTACAAGCGTAGCGATAAATTTTAATATTTTGGTAAAAGAGCGCGATTAAAACTTTCTCCGTGTTTGGCCTTATGTGTAATATTGGTTCAGTCAGGTATGTAATATAAATGTCATCAGTTATAATAAAAGAATTAGACAATTAGAAAAAATATTTTACATTTCTTTAAAACAATAAACTTAGTAATGTACGGCTGAGGGCGAGTTGTATAAATTAACATACTACATATTTTAAAACTATTTAATTGAATTTCCACAATGAATGTAATTACTTATAGTCTACATTTTAAAAGCGGCGAGCCTCGTATGATTTCAGTACTGAGAATGCAAATGCAGAATGGAATTTTAAAAGCGGTACGCGATACATCAATTCATGGAATCCTGTAGTCAGCGAATAAATTTATGCAATTCGGTCCGTTTATAACAACCTTCATAATATACCACAGGTAAACAAATAAATAATAGACGTAACTTTACAAGGAATGAACTCGTAAACGAGTTTGTAACATTTTTCCCGTAATTATCCATATTACATGTAGTACAACATGTAGTGAAACTAAGCAAATTTTGCTTATAATAATTGTTACATTTGTTAGACATTATTTAAGAGTAAAATGATCTTTCTTTATTAATATGTTCCATGTCATCTCACTGCAATTAACATAAATGAAAATAGTACTGTTTGATGCCACAATCTGTATATGTATCTACTTATCCATATTCCACCCGACACATAGTACTCATTTGGTTTTCTATAACATTCCATACTACATATATAATACCACAGTAGTTGCTTCAAGCTGAACCAGAATACAAGACTATATCCTTATTTACAACTCGTCTTTGTTTCAAGTCTTAGTCTCTATAACCTTGGCTTTTCCGCTTCCTTTTCTCCTTTTTCGTTCTTTTATTTATATTTATAGTTAATTCCTTGTTTATCATCTTTTCTATATCCATTTCGTTTTCACAACATTTGCCATGAATATGGTTTTTTTTCGGATATTGCTGGTCAATTACCTAGATTATTTCCTTATGCGATGAAAATTTAATTTATTCTGGTATTTTTTGTTTGTTTTTCCTTTAAATGTGGAGCGTTATACAATTTTTGTAACGGGTAACCGGAATACCATTTTACTATTCTTACACTTGCTCTTATATATTTTTTGTTCTCTCTCAATTCAAAACAATATAAATTAGATACCTATACCTTACTTAAAATATTATAAATTTGGGAATTATTAAGATTCATCGAAAAATATATACCATAAAACCACAAGGTTTTGTACTGATCCTGTAATATAATCTTATAGTATGACCATGATAAACGTAAAAATAATTTACTAATAGTAAAGCTAAGAGAATGTAGAAACTTAGAAATAAGATTACATATTACTTTAAAAAACGTAATGTTAATGTTAACCGGTAACAATAAAATTATTACCGATAATTTTCAGCATACTTCACGTAGATATCGGGATTTTTTAATATTATAGACATAATCTTGAACTCTTTTCGTCTCTTTCTTGGATTGCAGCGAGCATAGATCATTACCAGAAGGATTTAGACCAAACTTAATGCCCTTTAACATGCTTCACACGTCTTAGAGAATCATTGAGAATTCGATGATATACAGATTGCTCTCCAATGTTGTCCCTCATTATTATTGAGATTACACATTATTACACAATACTATGTTTGTAGTGCAATAAGTGCCCAGATTTTGTAAACCAAAATTACATCAATTATCTATAATCACTCATAACTTACACGATACATTTGTAGATAACGGAATTTTTGCAGATCAACCATAAAAAACTGGCTTATGACTCATGTTTTTGTTGTCAGGCAAGCTACTGACCGCACATGGAAAATTTCAAGGTATACATACTAGCAAAGAAAACTTTCCGTTCGCATGACGCAGTTACACTATTAAGTATAATTGAGATTATTGTTTATAAATTATACCAGTGCGTAGCGTAGACCACTCAAAATTTTTAATTGTCAGAGGTTTGTATTTCAATATTTGAACGTATACCGAGTAATTTTCATTTTATTTTAAAAGTTTTGAATTTAATTTGTAACTATCTAATAACGTTCCATTTTATAACCTCATGGGTGACCTTCATCGGCGCTAATAGAAGGACTCCGGGACCTCCAACGGTCTGCACCGATGCCCTTCTAGCACGACACCCCCTACCGGTCCGGCACTCGAGAGAGGCTGATGCCTTATCCAATGTATTTCTATTGTCACGGCAATAGAAAGGCATTGGCCGACAATAGCGGCCACTTATATCATCGTCATTCCCGGGATTGCTAGTTGAGAAACGGTTCCAGCTCCCATTTGTAGCCGCTTGCAAACCCCGAAAGCCTTCTTTTACGAGTAGTCGCCTCTTACGACAGGCAGGAGATACCGTACCTCTTTTCTGGTCCCAAGCTACAGTGACATAAGACTATAGCCTAGCAGGCCGTTCCAATACGTGTCATATATTTTACAGGTCTTGAAGAGCACTGTGAAGAACTTTTGGGGGCACAAGTTTCTGCGTAACCTTTTCCGTAACGGTTGTGTTAAGTGACATTTTATCTTAAGATACCATAACGTTTTATGTTCAAGGATGCGTGCAGGGAATTATAACGATACTACTCCTTAGTGCGAAACCGAGATTTATAGTAACTAAAATCAAACTGCTTTATATCAATAGCTTTACAAAACATAGTAATAGTAATGTAAAAAAATTGTTGTAGTTGGATCCTCCACTTACCAGCTAAAAGTTACGTAACAATGCCCAGAATGAGATAATAGTATAAATAATGTTCGATGGAGGTTGACAATTTAGTTTTCATTTCTATCAGTTCCGGCCAACATCCCAACTCTCATTCCGGTACATTTTTGTGTTTCGATTATTTTGCAAATAATGTTACATTTTTTTGTTAAAGTTCTTAAGATAGTGTTTCTTTGTTATTATAAAAAATTGAAGTTTTCATTTATATGTCAAATAATTTGATTCAAAACTAAAGTATAAAAGTTTACAGGGTAAAACAAAAAGTTTTGTTTAATAATAAATACATAAAAATTCAATTTCAGTCGAAACGGTTTCTGCAACTGAATATACGGTTACGAGATGGCTAAAACGGGCTTGCGGTACGTACCTGCGGATATTGCCATCATAAGTCTGGATTGCTCTGCTTCCTCTAAATATATCTCAGGACTTCCTGTCCTGTATATCACGTCCAGATCTGTATTCTTATCTGTCCCCAGCATCAGTTTAGATTGACTGGGCTGTTGAGTTGCGTCGAAATAAATTAGTTTAGGTTACACTGGTTTACTAAACATCTGTACGTGATCATAATTAAATTACATATTTAGGTGGCACTTGTATAAGCAAATGTTATTACTGACACGGTAAACTTTGAAGTTATTCAAAATATTAACTGCGTCGTTAGACGAGGGTCGTGGAAAGTGCAACTGTCGACCGTAAAGTCTCAGGTTTAAATTCCAGTTCGTATATTATTGGATGGATACAGGATATTTCTAAATAAAATATCTAGTGACAATTTGTAGCAGTGGCTCGGCGTCTGTATTTCCGCCCAGTGTATGGGGATAGGCTCACCGCTTGCTCTGTGATGGGATGTAAACGTAACCAGCGAAATATGAGAGAGTGCTATTTTCCTCTTTCTATCTCTTTGGGGATTATTGGGGAGATTTTGCGTATTCACAATATCCAAACAAAATAAGCACTTTATAATAAACTTAGGCATTAAGTACGCCCTTATATCCCTTAGCTTAAGGTGCTGCAAAAGTATAAATAAATAAACTAAATAATATTTTTATAACATCACGCTTGTATTTCGCTGAAGGGATAAACAAAGGAATGTAGTACACTCCTAGTACACAACTAGTTTTTGTAACAAATATAATCTAGAACACTATAAAAAAACCATGTGGTTAAATGACGATCTGTACAAGGGTATTGCCAAGTCCAAGGTATTCAACTCACACTTGATTTACCACCTTGACAGAGCTACATAAATATTAACATTTATAATACATAGGCCAAAAAACATAATCTGGTACATAAGACGTTCTAATGTAGTCTGATCGTTTGTAAATTTTAGAGATTATTGTCAATGCTAAAGTACGAAATATACAAATTTTTAAACGTGAATTGTTCATTTTTATTCCAATCGATTTAAATGGTTCGTTAGAGGAATAAACGTTTAACAAAATCTAGAGACGGTTTTTTCTGTCACCGGTAAATTAGAGTTCATTATTTTTAGAGCGAAAGAAGTGTAAATTTTTTATTGTAATTATTTATTATTTTAAGGACTTTTATGATCTCTAATACTGGCATTGCTTCATTATTAATGTAACACATTTATACTGTTATTAGTAACTGTATAAACATTTCTTGGTACATGACATCTGAATTAAAACGAGGTGGCCTTGGCACCAGTCAACCCCAATCAAAGGCTAAACTACGCTAAGAAAAGCTTATCCGTAAGCCTCAAAACACATATGTATCCGTAGATACCAAAAAAGACCGCCCGTAACTTTTGTGACACTTTGTGGGGATACAAGCATTTTTCCGCGGCTTCACTCCCGCAGAAGACGTTATTACAATACATACCAATAATTCATATACTCTTATTAACCGAAAGCATAAATCTAAAATTTGAAGCATTTAGTTCAGAAACATCGAATTTCCATAAAAATTTTCAACCCCTCAATTTACTTCTTCAAGGAAATAAATTCGAATAAAGAAAATCACTTCAATTGTTTCAATAATAGAGTTCATAAATCTAAAATGTTTACTACCTTGTATACAGATGCAATTTCGTAAATTTTTCCCATTCCTATATTTAACCCGAAGGGTAATAAATAGGGTAAAGATTTTTAAAAATCAATTAATACATATTTTTTTAATAATTGAAAGCGTAAATATGTAATTTTAAGTAAATTACTTCCAAATAGAAGAAATTTCATAAAAATATTCATCCCCTACTTTGTTTCCTATTGGGTAAAATTTCCAAGCCTGATCATACATACCAATAGTTTTGTTTATTAAGGACCTAAATCTAAAATATTACTTGTATAAATTCAAAACCGACGAAATCTCATACACATTTCAAAACCCTATTTTTTCCCCTTTGTGAACATTCACATCACATACACTGTAAGTAACTATTGTAAATTTAAAGTGAATTGACCACAAATTTCTCGAGATAGATGATCAGGCGTACATCGGTGAAAATCGATTATACATTATATAGATAAACGTTATATATTTATATTTATTAAAAGCACCTCAAACAAATTATAGTCAATGATTTATACAAAATGATTCTCTCAATTGATGAACGTTTACGATTCATACATCGTTTTATAATTGAAAGGAAGCTAATAAAGTATTTTTTAAATTATAAATGGAGTCATACGTTTTGCCAATTAAACCCCATAAAACAGTGGAAAGCCTCGCACAAGTGCTGTGTGCCTAGTTCGGGCCGCTCTCGTCTTAGGTGAAGTTCGCCCAGCAGATGCAGTGCTCTGCCCAGCTGCTTACGCAGCCCATGCTCCATCGCTAGAGCCCCCATCTCGGTTAACAGCGTAGACGCCTTTTCGTAATTTCCTAATCTAAAATATAGACATTTCTGTAAATTACATAAAAAGTAAATATAAGTTGTACGTTAAAACATTAAAAATATCAAGAAAATAATGTACCTTTGCATTACAGCTGCTAAATGCATTTTAGTATCACATAATCCTTCTATATTTTTACTATCCGTATATATGTTGAGTGCTCGCTCAAAAGTTTTCTGAGCATTGTTCAAGTTGTTCATAATCAATTGACTTACTCCAATTTCTAGTATTGCTTCTGCTGTTTTTGGGATATCAATGGCTAGAAGTCCAAACATACATGTTTTGATAAAACTAATACTAAATTTAAATATATATGTATAATGAGCGTCCTCATAACTTATATTTTTCTTATAATACATAATCGCACCCTAGGTCACTGTCATCTTGGCAAAAAGTTATAAAAATAAGTTAAATATGTTGTCCTAAAACACTCCTTTAGGTACTTGATGCGATAAAGTTACTTTTGTAGTACGAAAGTTGACGTTGTATTATAAGATATTGATATCATCTATCTTCTAGTCATTGTTTTGTAAGGTGTCAGAGTTTTAAATGCATCTCCTAAATAACTACATTTTTGCATAAGTGACAGTGTTGCACCGGGGGTGCGATATGTGGAAATGTGAAACGGAAAATGAGTTTGCCGGTGTCTTCGTATAAAAAAGTCACTATTATTATGATCATCAACCCTTTTAAAGTTCCGCTGAACACATATCTCAAAATGAGAATAGTTAAGACTACAATTTACCACGGGCACAAAGTGCGAGTTGGCAAGCTTAATACCCGTAATAAAACATTGTATAGAGGTTAACTTTTTCAGAGAGGTTAACTTTTTATAGAGGTTAACTCACAATGTTCTTGACATTTTCTATTTCAGCAAATAATATTTAATCACAAAATGCATTTATTGTAAAGAGGTTCCCGCCAGGACTCTATTCTGAGATACTAGAGTATCACTGCTTAGTCATTCAACTGTTAATATTTCTAACCGTCTTTGGCCCTCCTTTCAGCCAACCGCGAAAGCCTTTCCGATTTCGCTGGGTCGGCATCGCGTGCTTCTCTGGCTTTGCTCAACAGAACTCTGTGTAATTGCAGAGCCGTAGCGGCAAATACTGTGTCTGATGGTACAACGTCATCTTCATTCTCAACTTCATAAAGAGGCCAGTCCTACAATAAGTTTAAGGATGACGAACAGGAAAGAAAAGAAAACTTATTAATCATGTTACGGACACACAACGTTGTGGAAATACAGGACACGTAAACACAATTGTCATTCTTTACTAATATAACAATTCAATAAATATTCCATATTATTCTATATACTAATTGCAAACAGCACGATTACATAATGATGATACTGGGATGGCACTATTTTTTATTGAATGTACTTTGTAAATAAGAATAAATTTCGAATGGTATTTTAATATATGCATCTCGCAGTCCAGGGAAAATACCTATAAACAACAATACGTACAAGAATATAACGACAATCTGTCGTACCTACCTAAGGAAATCCCTACTTTTTTTATGTCATTGATAAATACAAAAGTACTTGTAAAAACCTTTTCTTACCCTGTAAATGATGGTCCTATCTACACTTATCACGCTACAAATGTTTTCAAATTAGTGTAAGGAGAATTAACCTTTCCAATAGCGCTATCTCTGACCTCCGTGAGCATATTGAAAGCTTCTTCAGTTTCTCCGCCTGGAACTAACATTACAACATTGGTTCAATAAACTGAAAACAACAAAAGATTTAGTATTTTTTCTTTATTTAGTAAGTTTTCAGAGGTGCTCCATGAGCAATATGTTAAACATTGGTTGATAAAGTAATTGTTTAATCTTAATGCTTATTTAACCTGGAACGTTATTTAGGTTTGTAACATCGCTTATTACAATAAAGTTATTGTGCATACATTTATCCAGCAAGAACGTGGCGTAATGATATTTGCAGCAGCCCTTCTGGCGTCCACCATCAATCAAGTACTGACTGGACACAGCTATGGCTGCCAAGAAGAATTTCTCTGCCAACCAGAGAATACCTTTTTCCCTTTCCGCGTAATACATGGCCATCCCCAGTAATTCTAAACTTTCCTTTTTCGTGTTTTCTAAAATTTTCAAACAAACAGCCATTGTTAGTTGGAATAAATTATGGACACTTGATAAAGCACAATAATTAGTATAAAACTGTATAACAAGAGCTACATAGAATTGACGAATTTAAACCAAAGTGTTCTTTAATGAAAATTAACTACACCTTTATCTCGTTGTTTTTCAGCTCTTATAAGGCCAGCAGCAATATGTTCCAAGTAATCTTCTTTTTTTCTAAGATCGACAACTATCCCTATGTCATCTTCGGCTAGTAGTTGTAAGTTGTCGTAAATAAGATCTTGCAAATAATCCGAGGATTCTCTGAATCCTGATTCTCTCAGTTCGAAGATGAGACATTCATGGAGGGGTAATTTTCGTCTGTAAAAGTTTAATATATTAAAGTAGATATTATTTTTTCTAAATTTCCGATAGCTCCGGACTAGATTGTGAGTTAATAAGGTATGTCCTGACTGTCGTAAGAGGTGAACAAAAGTGATTTTTCGTGATTGTGAGCGGCTAGGGTCGTAATTTGAACCGTACAGTAAGCAATCGCGGGAAAGACGGCTTGTGGCCGAATATAGTCATAAGTTCGTGGGAGACATGCCTCTCCGGAGTGCAGGACCTGAAGGAGCGTCGTGTTAAAAGTGCTCCGCTAGAGATCTCAAAGTCCTACCATTAGCGTCAAGAAATGTCACTGAGGGGCTTTTAGTGCGATAAAAGTCCCAGAATACAGGATTATAAGCGTTATATTACGTTACGTAAAATAGATTTTTTTTTGTTAAAAATACTGTATTGTATTATGTATATATGTAAGTACATAGCGTATTTGTAAGGTACCTGACTAAAATATGCTATAAAATATTAAACAGTGGTATCATGAAACAGTTTTCAGAAACATGTACCTATGTAAAAGGATAAGTTGCAGTTTATATTTTTTTCATGCGCGACAAATAAACCAATTTATTGAAGTAATACATGAACATAATAATATGGTATTGTGGTCAAATAATTTGAACTCTAATAGTATTATCGTAATATACATGTAAATATATGTATAAAGGACCATTATAATATAATTTTAATGGGTCTCGTTGATTGGCCCACTTACGTATATGTTAACCTATTGTTCGTCAGCAATCTACTAAAATAGCAATAAACAGAATGACCAACATTTTGACAATATGCGTAATCAACTTTTGTTTTGCGCTACTTTTATTTTGTAGTAATTAAAATGTATGACGGTTTAATATTCAAATAAGAAGTCTTTGCACCCTTCAACACAACGTGAACACAGTCTAGCAGTATAGTAATATTACCAGAATACAAATACATATATAAATGTACATAAACGTAAAATACAAATCTAAAGTAGAAATGTGAACGTGTACTTATAATTTTTACTGGTAAATTTTTACATTACCTTCGGATCCCTTTGGCATCTAGGGCAACGAGATTGAACAGAGCTTTATTTCTTAGGTTTTCCAAGCTATTCTTCGTCATACAGGCCATGAGCTTTGGAAGCTTGCGCTTCTTCTGAAATGTTATATCTGAATCCATAATTCCCAC
>DWEJ01000402.1:0-17085 GCA_018245835.1 Mysoria sejanus stolli | reverse complement strand
CCAGAGATTTGAACCCGGTCTCCCGGCGTGATAGGTCGAATTTCAAACCACTAGGCTATCACTGCCTTATATATTGATTTAACACTGTTTAATTTTTGTATATGGTATATTTCATGTATCAATTGACCTATTACGGAAATAATTTTGGCTAAATAAAATTTCAGCATACAGGAAAAAGTCAAAGTCAAAAATCATTTATTTATATAGGATTTGCAATCACATATAAACGTCATTATCGATAAGTTTACGTTAAAGTTTTCCAATTCTATTAAAATTTATAATTGCCAATGATCGGTAAAATTTACCGAATTCCTTATTACTATCCCATAGGTTTTTATATGTTAATGGCTGCCTTTTACTAAATTAAATTTTAGCTCTATGTTAATCCAGTTTTTTCAAATCAGGTAAAATTGATAGTAAATATTTGAGTTTGAATTGATTTCAGCCTACAAAGGAGGGAAAGGCTGTAAAAAACTCTTCACATATTCCAGTCAAAGATATACATAAAGTCAGTGAAGCAGTTTGTAACAAAGTTGCTGAAAAGATAAGTCAAGTATTATCAAAAGATAGTTCATCAAATGATGTGGAATCAGATTCAATCAAAGATACTCAGATAGAGTCTAAGACAGAGGTAAATTTGAATGGAAAAACTATGAAATTCAGTGAATCTCGGAAATCTCCATTAATAAGCACTTTTACTCCTATGACATATCACTCAACTCCAAATAAAGAGGGTATTCCACTCACTAAAACTATGGTAGATCTTCAGCTACATCCCAATAGACATTCCGAAAATGTCAAAAAGACTATTGAAGTGCACACAGACAGTTGCAAACAAAGATTATCAGAAACACCAACTAAGAATATTAAAGATTCATGTGAACATAATAAAAGCTTAGAAATTTTGCCAATAGATAAAGTAATTACAAATAATATGAGCCTTATTAAGCCAATTCAAAGTGAACAAAAGAGCAATGAAAAAAATGACATTGCACAGATTGAGAAAAAACCAGATGAAAACATGTATATGGATTTTCATAATAAAAAGGCTCATGCAGTTTCATTACAAAACGAAAAAAGTAAAGCACTCGAGGAGGTAAAATTAGAAATTAAGAGTAAGACTGAGTTAAATGAGGTTGATACACCTAGCCAATTAGAAAAGCCTTTGGAAAATCTGGATCCTGAAAGCAAATTAACTGTTGAGGATGTGCCTAATAAAGATTTAAGATGTGAAGGAGTAGATTTACTAAATAAGGTCATTGCAAATTTTGATATATTAAATGACAATGCGAATGAAACAAGTTCTAAAGTAACAGATATTATTGACGAACCCGAAAATGAGACAGATAGAGTGGTACCAAAAGACTGGGAAAAGGGAAATGAAATATGTAAAGATAAGCAAGAGAATCGTAGTGTTGTGCTCGAAAAGGAAATGGGAAGCAATATCTTCACGAAAAAAGAGACAGAAAATATTATTAATAAAGTCAACATTAATGATGTTGCTCTTACAGGAAATCAAGAAATAAATGATATACCTAATAAGAGTAATATAAAAGCTCAAACAGCTCAACAGACAAAGTCATTAGAAACATCTAATAATTTGAATGAAAGATGTAATATTACGAATTTGTCAATAATGCCATCCATAAATATTAAAACGAAGGATTCTAGTGATATAAAACCACTTAACAAGGGCCCAGTAGATTTATTGGGCAGTTTACCTGATAGTACTAAAGTAAGCATTGACAAAGAAACAAAACAACTTTTAATTAAACCAACAGAATTATTAAATAGTTCACCTGGCTGTATTAATATGGTAAACCATATAGATAAGGAAAATCCCGATATTCCATCTGCACAAGTGTTTGTAAACATAACGACAGATGACAAACTACAGGCTAAAGCACAGTCAGAAATGCCAACAAAGTTATCAGATAATTCTGAAAATTTTACTGAAAATATTAAACAACCAGAAGATGAATCTACAAATATACTTCACAATTTTACTACAGTTACGAATAAACAGCCTGAGACTTTATCAAAATTGCCAGAAGAACCTATAAGTAAGTTGTATACTTCAACCATAGAAGCAGAATCAAGCACTGTCTCTGAGTTGCAACAGCATGAACCTAACACTGTCATCGATATGCCTAAAGATGTGGAAAATAAAACCACTTCGCAACCTAATCAAAATAAAAACGATACGTTTAATTATTTAACTAAAGATATGAAAACTAAAACGATTAAGGTCACGGAAAACAAATTAGATAAGGAAGTAAGCAATTCCACTGATAATAAAAAAAATAATAAGACTTTTTTGGAATTTAAACAGTCAAATATTGCTAACCTGTCTAAATCAATTAAAGTTGAAGCTAAACTCGCACCAAGTATTGGTAAAAAGATACCACAAAAAGAAACTGTTACTGAAAAGAATTATGGCCACAATATATTTCCTGTAGAGAAAGAAGTCCCAGGAGAATTAGAAAAGAAGGGTGATTCTAAAATAGGTCCGTCGGTAGCTGACCAAAAAAATCCTCATTTATTACAAAATATCCAAAAGGATGTTGGACGAAATAAAAGTGACACAAAAAAGGAACCTGTAAAAGTAGCTTTAAATCCTGCACATAAACTTATTAATAATAACAAAGCTGCTGTTCCATTTGGCAAGTGGACAGAAGCTAACAGACAGGAATTTTTAAATAAAATAAAAGAAGTAAAGGTACCTACAAATACCTCTAACACAAAACAACTAAAGCAACCAAATGATTTGAATAGAAGAGATGTTCTTAAAAAAATAGACAGTCAAAGACAATCTAATATTGCCTCCGCAAAGGTACAAGAATACGCAATAAACAAAAATAAAAGTGAAGCTGCAATGTTTGTAAATAAAACAAATGTTACTCAGAAGGAAAAAGGCAGGGATCATAAAATCACCCCAGCAATTTTAAAAGTAACTGGAGCAGTACCGAAGAAACAGGTAGAAAATAAAGGTGGACAAAGTATTAATAAAGTGGATAAATTAAAAATTATTTCTATAACTCCTATTGACATGTCAACCACAACGTTAAATACAAAAAAAGATGCAGTACAACGAAAGGAAATAAATAATCAGGATCTGATTGACAAGACTATAGAAGGGATTATAAATAGAGCTGTTACAGCAAAATTTGGACACGATGATGCTAAGCTAAATACTGAACAACTGGATAAACCAAAAAATTTAAATTCCTACACCCCAGTTTCACTAGATGAAATAGAATCCAAGATGAATGAATTACATGGTATTCCATTCGTAGAAAGACCACCTCATGAACTCCCTAAAGTTGTAGATTATGACAGTAAAGGCACTGATGTGTCAATTAAATCTAATAAAATACCTGATCTTGTACCCTTCACTTCAAAGCCTCCACAAAAGGTTGAACAAAAAGATTCTCAACCTACAGTTACTCGCGTAGTTGAAGAATCTGATGAGGAAATAATAGAACACGAGCCAATAACAGGAGACAGTGAGTTAAACAAATCTGATTTGTATGCTCGTGTACCACAAGTGGATAAAATGCATAATCAAGAATTAATTTCCACCAAAGTGAATAGTGAATCAAAGAAAGAACCTATTATTACAGAAAAGGATTTTGATAAATTTGCTAGAAGAACATCGATTACTTATGAAAACTGCCTTACTGTAAATTTTGATGGAAAAGAGCAGCATAATGTTATTCAAACTGTAGTTGAAAAAGAAATTGTAACAAAAAAATTATCCAGAAATGAAATAATGCTTGCAGAATCAAAAGCTAAATCCAACAAACACTTAGCTATGCGTCATAATAATTTCTCCAGTAAAATTCCAATTTCAGTTCAGTCCAATCAATCTAAGCCTGCGAATGAGGAAGACTCATACAATAAAAATTACCAATCTAAAGTTCAAATCGCATATCAATCTGCAATGACAGCTAAACGTCAACAAGAATGTCCTATAACTATTATTGAAGATAAACCAGTAAAAGTGGTATTTATGGATACGAATTCAGAGTTTATTCCACATCAGCTCAATGTACAAGGGAATGAGTTATCACCGCCTAAAAACTCTACTGTAGACTGGGATCATATTACTCATAGTACTTCTGAATCAATGGATTCAGATATCTTAGATGCTGGATATTATAGCAAATCACAGGAAGACGTCAAATTAAAGAGCAAACATCAAAGAAAACAAGTTCTGACACCCGTTGAAGTTCCTGAATTAGAACTTATCGAGCCAGGTGACTTAGACATTGAAGTTTCGCCAAAGAAGAAACGTAAAATGGAAGAAAATAAACCTGAGAAGAATAGCAAATCACTTCCTAAGAAATCTTATCTTCTCAATCGAAATATGGCAATAGATGACGCACCAACAAATTCTCAAGATATCTCAAAAACTACACCGAAAGAAACGGTTAAACAACAAGATGTATTCGTAACACATTCCGACACGATATCGGCTATTGACAATCTTGTTAAGGCTGCAGAACTAATTGAGACTCAATTTGAAAATAACCATGTATTATCACGGAATGAAGTGAATTCTCCTGTTCAACAAAATATATCAATTAAGAGAGGCCGTGGCCGCCCAAGAAAATATCCCCTTCCTGAGTTAGGGCTAGACAGTAAGAGCCAAAGTCCTGTTAAAACTCCAACTCCTCAGAAGAAACCCCGACTGATAGATGCTAAGATAATCAAACATGAAACAGAATCAGATGATGAGGACTTGAGTAGTGATAGTGAATTGGTAAAGGAAAATTGGACTATGGGAAAAATAAACGAGAACATTGTCTGTCCAATATGTAATAAATTGTTCCGATCTGAAAATGTCGTCTTCAAACATGTAAAGCATTGTACCGGTCCATCTCCAAACAGATCAGATTCTGATAAAAGAAGTTTAGTACATTTGAGACACTCACAAGACTTGGATTGGAAATCAGAAGGTAGCAAGTCTGATAGCATGGACATTGACGATGACTTTGAAATAAATAAACCAATAAAAAAGAGGAAATCTAAAGAAAAAAGTCCCCCGGTGGACGATAGCAAGGCTGACGTCATTGTCATAGAGGATACTCCTATTAAAGAAACCTTGGAAAACCATGAGAAATTGAAGGATCAGCCAAACAAAACTATAGCAAAAGTGAAAGTTCAACACAAAGCCAATACAAATCTTGTTTGCGAATTTTGTGGAAAGACATTTAGACAATTGTCATACCTGGTCAACCATAAGTTACAACATAAAAATACAGAATTAAAGAAAAATGAAAAGGAGCAAACTCACAAATCACTTTTTAGTTGTGATATTTGTAAGAAAGAATTTAGAAAACTACATCATTTAGTACAGCATCGAATTATTCATAATCCAAACCCAATGAGTTCTAGATCATCTAGAAAAAGCTCTTCAGAACAAACTGACACCCAAACTGCGAAAGATGTATCTAAGCCAAGTGAGGACCAAAGTGCAGGTTTTAGATGCGAACCTTGCGATAAGTCTTTTAGAAAACTGCATCATTTAGTGGAACATCGAGAAACTCACGATGAAATGAATAAGAAAAGCAGTACTGCTGTTACGAATGCTTTGGATACAGTAAAGCCAACTCCATTGCATATTTGCGATATTTGTAAGAAGACATTTAAAAAAATACAACATTTCATCGAGCACAAAGAGCAGCACTTGGAAACGAGTTCAGAGAAATCGGACGATAAGAGTGTTAAGAGTTCTTTATCCACAAAGGATATTATACATGAATGCCGTCTTTGTTATATGGTGTTTCCCAATGAACATTCTTTAAACAAGCACACAATATTATGTCAAAGAAAAAAGAAGCAATCGGCAACAAAACAAACCAAACAAAAAGATGAAGATGATGTGTCTGAGGTGCTGGATGACGATGAAGTTATAGTTACCGAAGCAGGTGAAGAAAAACCTACAGTCGAAGAAAGCGTAAATACTGGTACCACTTTATTAGCTCAGAATGTAACAGACACTGTTACAGAACAAGAACTCGTCATAATGGATTTACACAAACCTTCGGAAAAAGAACACAATAAAGAAGTAGTTATACCGAAGGAAATAGAAACAATCGAGGCTGACACTTCAGTTGTAAAAGTTCAAAACCCTGAGAAAGACAATTCTACAAAGAAGAAAGCTTTGTCTGAATGTAATACCGACAAAGTCTCTGTAAAGTCTAGAAAACATGCATTGTCGTCGTTAGAGCCTGTAGAAATTATACAGATTGCAGATACACCGACACCAAAAAAGAAGCTTTTATCCAAGAATGAAATGGGGGTAACAGTAACTAAAAGACAGAAAACGATTAATGCATCTTCATCTGCCACAGATTATAAAAAGATGACAGATTCAAGTGATGACGATGAAATAAGGTATATGCTTAATCCGGACTTTGTAACTGAGTCTAGAGAAGGAAAACTTTTTATGAAAGTAAGATCTAAGAAACGCGACTCTTTAAAAATCGAACGGCCGAATTCCAAAGAGTTAGTGAAGAGTAGAATATCATTACAACATCCCCCTAAAATACCTCGACTCAAAGTGAAACCTATTCCTCGTAAACCGATGAACACGAATACAGTTGTTAAAAACACAAAAGCTATAACAGTCCAGCCAGAACCGTTGCTTTCGACAGATTCCGACGATAGCGATGTCAAATACTCATTCCCTGTAACTATTAAAAAGGAAGTGGCAAAGGATGTAGAAAAGAAAGTGACGAAGCAAACAATTGGCAATACACGTAAATCGCTAAGTAATATTGCAAAAAGAAAATCGTTAGGCAAGATGATAAACACGAAACACAAAGTAAGCCCATTGCTAGCAAAGCAGATAAAAAAACGTGAGTACATGTTTACAGGTCTTTTAAGCGTTTATTATAATTCATTGTGTTTATTGAAGGTGGAACAGTCTGCTTCCATCTTATGAAAAATTATTTTTATATTATTAACTGCCTTGTTCGGTTCAAGCGCAGCTCACGATCGAGAGGTCCTGGATTCAAATTCCGGGTTGAACACTATATGATTTTTCTAACTTTTTCAGTAATGAGTCTAGATTTTTCCAGTAATGACTCGAAGTATGAATATGTGCCCATTGTTATGGCAACAGGCTTACCATCTATTATATAACGTAACTTCGTAATATTTTATAGTTATCGTGTCTATTATATAATGGAACTTAAACGCAACTGGTGACTACCGACGTGATATGACGTTTTGTAGACAGTCAAACTGTAGACAGACTGGATTCGATCATAAACATATTTCAAGTTATGCAAAATTGCTTAATTTTTAGGTACAACAGAGGCGGAGCATAGGTGCGATTGCGGTCAGCTTTTCAGTAGCGCGGCGCTGTTGTCGCGCCACACGAGCCTCGCGCACACACCGCCACGGATTCGACGTCGCCGATCGCCGCCGCCCGAGGTTCACTCTAATCCTGTCAAAACAGTTAATAAAAAACACATCGATAAACCTGTACAAGGCCGTAGGAAATCCACTAAGACTGATGCGGCTACGAAGAGCCCCGGTGTTGCAACGCGAAAGTCTAGTTTGAATACTGATGTAAAAACGGCTAGCGATACTCGCAAAACGTCCAAAAGTGTGACCGTAGTGAAAACGCGGAGAAATACGCCCCATAAAGGAGTGCCTGTACCCGAGAAAATGAGGAAACTATTGGACAAGTCCAAAAAGTAATGTAATTTTGTATCGATGTATAGTAAACGATGCATTGTGCTGGCAGCCGCGTAACCAACGATGGAAATCTTTATCCATTTAAAATATACTCCTCATTGTGGGTAATAAGAAATGGGGATATCTATCCTTGATTTTTTTTGTAACGGCACAAATGTTAACTAGAATCTCGAACGACAATGTCATTTAAGTGTTCGTAATCTATTTTAGTGGCTGCTCGTACATTGCATAGTGTTGCAACTTTTTTATCGTGATATATACAGAAGGGACTGAATAGTTATTTTCCGGACGTTTTATGAGAAAATTGGACTAGTTGTAAAGTAGGGAAATCGCTAGAAGATAGATAAAATCACGCATCACAAAAGCTCACAATGACGAAACAAACGGACCATGGTATTTAATACAAATATATTTTTACAAATTTGGCGAGTTTAGTAGACGTCGAGTTACATGTATTGTTTCTTGTGAGCCGGGGCGTCGGTCTTGTCTTTTTGTATATTTGCGAACGTAGATCGTAAGTATATTTTGTCAATTTGTTCTAGAATATATTATGAGATGTATGTATAAGAATAATTATTTATGTTTTTATTTTGTCAAAGATACCTATTTTAATTTTACCCATTACTTTTGGTGGCTCGAGATCCCTGAAATTTATGTGAAAAAACGGTGTGCGAATTTCAGAATGTCCTGTTTCATTTAAGTCATGATCAAGTTTTCTCAACATTTTGGTCCTGTAAGTTCTAATCACGTATATTCTTTCTACTAGAAATTCGTTCATGCTTAAATGAAGAAATCATTTTTGTAGCCCAAGTTAATAAAAAAAAATTTTTATACATCGTTTTCGTATATTATTGTAATTTATATTTGTGCAGTATCGTGCAAGTCCAGTTAAACTGTGGTTAACCAAATTACCTCTGCCAATTTGAAAAATTGTCAAGGTACTGACCGACATTATGGTTAAAATTGAAAATTTAACAACCGATAATTTTTTTTTCCAAAAATAATTGGACATATCCACGATTACTCTTTATATTTTGTAAATGAATGTCATATTAAGTGCTAAAATTTGTAAGATTTTTAAAGAATTTCACGAGCTTGTTGAAACCATAATTTGTTAATGACTACAATTTGTTAGAAATCTGATGTTGCTATAGATTTAAAAGCTACCAGTTATACAAATTTTCGGTGAACTTAAGTTTTCGTAGTAAATTTTACCCATTGTTAAGCATTAGAGAAATCGCATAGTTTGTTTTTTCTTTTACTATATATATGTACTATTTTACATGTATTCCATATATCAGGAAGCCTCAATCAAGATAAAATTTATTATACTCGAAGTACGTAGGTGATAAACCAAAAATAAAATATTTTTAGTAAATTTCATTCTTGTTTATTACGCCTTGCGATCTCGTAATCTCAACACTGAGATCGTCAAACAGGAGTTGTTCAATAGGTGCAGGTTTTTTTTGTAGTGGACTAGGACCAAATTTTATTAATAAAATTCTGTTTGTAATAATATTAGTGATAATGGCGCGTATTCACTAGCATTTGTTTATTTGGAGACTTGTTCGAGAATGACTTTAGTAGGTAGTTAAAAATGAATGGTTTTTAAATGTTGTAATAGATATGGTTGCTCTAGTGAGTACGCGCTTCTATGTATGTTGTTTTTAATATTAAATGATGTTTATTCTACTACTGTGACTAATTTTATGAAATAAATGAATGAATAGTAGATTGTCTCGTGAGATTTGTTCTTGGAGCATTTAACATAAAAATTTATAAATGTAGATATCATTATTTTTCATATGATGATGCAATTTTCATTAATGGGTTATAAATAAAATGTCAAAAATTATTCTTTTGTTTTTGTGTGGCTATAAGGGTTGCAAGATATTGTTTATTTTGTAAGATTATATTTGTAGTTAATAATTTTTGACAATAAATATATAACACAGTAAAAATCTAGTACATTTGAAATCCATTTTATGGTAATTGAGAAATAACTATTTACATTTCAGTTTGTAGTTAATGACGAAGTTAGAAAAAAATATTGATATATTTCCTTTAATTACAATCTATCTATAACCATTTAGACCACAAATCTATCCTCTTTCACAAATAATATCTACAATGCTCGGCTCCATAAGTTGGGGTTCCACACATCTTAATTGTGCAGATGAAAGTGCATCTTCCAACAATGCATTTAATAAACGTTCATCATTTCCCATGCAAGATAGTCTTTGTTGTAGAAAATGCACATCAACTTGCAACTGCTGTAAACCATGTTTACTGAACGTACGTAATCTTACACATTCTACCAGCGCTTTCAGAGCTACTTTTAGGGCACCATTGGATAAGGCGGCTCGGTCCGCGCCAGCGGGACTGAACACTTCAATTCTTTCTGAGAATATTCTATTTATAGGTGAGAAAGACGATGGTGCGCGTGACCATATTGTCCGTCGACTTGAGTCACTAGAGGGCTTCACGCTGGTCGGAAATAGTTGAGAGGCGGCACTATCGGCACTAGCCAGTGTTTCCACAACCCTCCGGCATACTGCTCTCGGTCCACGTGGCTCAGGTGCTCTCAGCCAATCACGTGCTAAAACAGACACCCTTAGCATTTGTGCTGCAGTTTGACCAATGAATACAACTTCGGAATCCAAAGCAGACTGAGCAGCTGTTGAAAGATGGACTATCACAGAATTGGTATCCTTATTGTCCATTGATAGGCCTGGTGCTGCCTCTTCAAGTAATTTTTCGAGATGTTTATGAAGTGTTGACACTCCATTTTCTTGCATTTCTAAACATAGTTTAGCTAATATTAAAAGTAATTCGAATGGAATATTATTAGATGTTTGTATACGAGACATCTTCTTGACCATGTCTGAGAGATTTACAAGAGTTTCAGATATTACTGTCCAACAACTGTTAGCAACTGCTTTAGCACACCATGGTTTTAGACCAAACGACAAGTTATTCTGCAAGAATGCCATTATATCTATAAGAGAAGCTTGTATTTTTTGCATTAAATGAACTTGTAATGAATTGAGAATGTCTTTTAAGTCCATAGTTTCTGTACCTTTACTGGCAAGAGACTGCCTCACTTTCATTAAATTTTCTTTAAATTGTGTTTGGATACTCTGATATTGCATACCAGCTTTATGATTTATACATTGTACAACTACATCTAGAGCTCTATTTGATATTGTATCACTGGAAATAATCTCAGACATAGCTTGTAATTTTCTAAAAAATTTGTCTAAGCCCCTTATCAAAATCTCTGTGCCTGCATTCTCAGGCCGTTTAATAACTTCCTCAAAAAGATGAAATACCTGAGACATGACTTTATCTGCAAATTCAGGTAAGTTAATATTATCTCCATCTTGAAACATATCATGGTAACAAGATATAACAATACCCAAGTCTGCCAGTAATGTATTATTACATTTCTCAACCCATTCAAGAATGTCTGTGCTTTCAACCAGTCCACTGAGACTTGATAGGTGCTGATCCAGACGACTTTCTGCACAACTTAAGAAGATGTCTTGCAATGATGCATCTGTTTCTTGTAACTGTCTTAGGAGCCCAACACTTTCTGCAAGTTCTGAGGCTGAAGTGTCAGGGCTAAGAAGTCGCTCTCTTAAGGTTTTCTTTAATCCATAAATTATTTCTGAACATTCCGTTTGTATACTTTGAAATGACGGTTGGTTACCATATTTTTGGAGAACTCGTTGAGCATGTGTATAGTCATGCGCTGCGTCAACGTATCGGCATTCTTCAATTGCTTTATTTAGTTGCGTAGGTAGCAGAAAGAGAAATTGCAGTTTGTCCAACAGCTGTCGAGTTCCACAAAGCCTATTTATATTATTTCCACTTTCCTTCAACGATTCTGATATTTGAGAGCTAAAAGTTGTTATGTTATTAATATTTTCGCTGAGTTTGTTCATTTCCTCCTGCATGATTTGGAAATCTGAACGCATTTTGCGTACAGTCTCCGTCGCTGAAATAAACTTGTTATAGTTTTCGTAAACTAAAGTTTGCATTTCTGATTGTAGGAACTGGCACTGATTAACAATTTCTGCTTCCTTGTCCATTATTTGTCTCAAGTTAGCACACTTCATAAGCCCATCGAGATACAGTTCGGAGTTGAAGTTGCTCCCATCGATGTTAAGAGGATTTTCAATATCCTTCGCCGACTCTGCCATACTTGCGATTAGACTGTATCAATTGTTGATTTAAAGAAATTAATATGTCTGTCCAAGAGTATATAACCACTACGTTTATGTCCGTCACTTAATAGGGTTAATCTTTACTCTTTACATACATTTTTTAGTCATAGCTTGTTTCAAATGTTACGATGATCATATCATACAACTTGACATTGACAGTAATTGACAGATATTGGACAGCTTTAAAACAAAAACCAGAGATAATATAAATATCGATTATGAACTACATTAAGGAAGGTAGGTATATCAGCAGTGTAATAAACAATCACTGGTACATATGGTATATAGGTTTTAGTATTACGGATAAACAGAAAATATATTTACTATAATATAAATAAATTGCTCAGATCTGTATAACGAAGGACAATATGAATACAAAAATGGAGACAATGTTCAAGTAGGAATATATAGGAAAATAATACAGTAACTATTTTCTATCATTTTTATTATATACATGTATACAATTAGTGTTTTGGGGCATATAAATATTGAACATAATTTTATTAGATTATTGAAACATAATTTTATTAGATTCTCCCTTTCAAAAGTTCCATTATGATCATAGCACAACTGCGTATCTCATTTTGCTTACATGCGTAGAAAAAACGTCAATTTTAATCAATGATATTTATAAAACATACAAAACATTGTTTTTATAGACTGGTACTACTTATCTAGTTGCTTTCATTTTAGGTTACATAAGTAAATCTATCATAAATTTTTGCAAAGCATGAATCTTGGACCACACAAAATCCTTATTAAAATAAAATTAAATAATAAAAAATAATTCTGTTTGGAAGAGTTACACAAATATTGCGATTCTATTTTTTGTATTCTAATTTGACTGTACAACATTTTGTTTATTACGATGTCTCTTTATATATTATCACATACTTACATAGACACTGTGATGTATCTAGACACTTAAGACTAGCATCACAAGATAATGGTTAATGCTTCCAGCAAAATTTTGCAATCTGTTTAAGTGGTTATGAATTTATTGGCCTGAAGACCTAAGTTATAAACCTAACAACGTAAAGAAGTTATATTCTTCTGAGATCATCTGTTAATGTATAAACTTAGCGGACATTTATCTGTAGTATCTACCACAACTATTAAATTCGAGTATTTGACAGACGCTGGTCAAATACCCGCAATTCTATTCCAAATTAATTCTATGTAACTATATCAATATACAACAAAAACAATATTTAATTGAACTAGTGGTGTTGACACAGTCAAATCGATAACTATAATATATTCCTAGCACCTCGATGCCATAGAGCAATTATTCATGATAATAACAGAAGCTGCATTCAATTCAATTAACAAGTAATATAAATTTTTTATGAAATAGTTAATAGTCTTTGGGTTACTTAAACATTTTTATTGCACATTTTAAGCAAGATATAAAAATATTATCGGATCAATATTTACATTACACAACAATATGCAATGTTCGCAAACACACAACAGTTAAATAAGTAAAAAAGCAGGGTTCCTCTCGGGATCTGGATTTTAATCCTGTTTGTTATGCACTAATATTAAATATAATTATACGCGTGTTTGAGATTTAGCAGATAATATCTCGGGGAATTTGTGTAAGATTCCATTTACAGTATCT
Source organism: Mysoria sejanus stolli (assembly GCA_018245835.1). Lineage (NCBI taxonomy): Eukaryota > Metazoa > Arthropoda > Insecta > Lepidoptera > Hesperiidae > Mysarbia > Mysarbia sejanus. Next base: position 3,519 of record DWEJ01000402.1, on the reverse strand, counting down.
ATCTAACCATAATAGTTAGTTAACCATAGAGTTGTCCATAATAGTTGTAGTTACATACAATATTAGGCGCGAAAAATCTACGAACATGGACTCGAAAACTGTGCCCCTGTTTTTCCAATCTAAAAACGTTTGATAATGAATCTATAAAATCACTACCTGCTACTACTAAAATCAATACCTGCTAATGATGAACTAATCTTGTGGAAACCAAGACCAAGTAACTGAAGGCTCGCAGGACGCCTATATTGTGATATTGGCAATTTTTTTTGGGAAATATGCACTGAATTTATACGAAAAAATATGTGTCAGAATGGCGGGTGTACCTCACGTATTTAATATCTCTTTTTGGATTACAAACGTACTTGATGTGTACCTCAGTGTACCTATCCTAAAAGTTTGTGTACCTCCCTCTATGCATAAATTTGAAATAAAATAGGTACACCCACCATCCTGAGGACCGCGGTTGTATTTCTAGTTAGCAATGTTGCTGACATGAAATATGACATGTTGCTGACGTATGTAGCTAAGTAAACTATACATGTAGATTTGGTACCTCTTGTTTACCTGCAGAAACAAATATTAAATAAATAAAAAATAGTAAGGTTGCTGAGAAAATAAAAATTAAGTTTTCTTTCTTTGATGTCGATTTTATTTTATAAAAATACCTACAGTATTAATAACTAAAGTTAAAATTAAATATTAATGGCACCTGTTAGAATAACAATTTTTTTCCTACAGACACAAACATTTTTAAAAATAAAATAAAAACAACGAAAGAAATTTTATAAAATAAAAACGACGTCAAAGAAAGATAACTTTATTTTTATTTTCTCAGCAACCTTACTATTTTTTATTTATTTAATATTTCTGCAGGTTATGTACCTGAGGTACCAAATCTTCATATATAGTTTAATTAGCTTGTATTTGGCTTGAGTTCCATTCGTTTCACGATTCTTAATGAAGAACAAAACGAAGTAACCAATGAATGCAGCACCAACGCACACACCAAAAATGATAAAATTTAGCTTGTCTTGCTTTCCTGAAACATGTTATAAATGCAATAGTTATAGACGTATAAACATTTGTAGCATAATGCAGAAAAAAAATCAACAATTTACGCGGATATATTTGCGAACCGTTCTTTTTAAATAACATTTGACGGACAGATGTAGCCTTTCTTATGTCGATCGCATTGTAAACGACAAAGAACGGTTAATATTCTTGCCGCAGTGAAATTAAAAAATTGAAAATTATACAATATTCAAATTTCAATAAATAGTAATTTTACATATTTTCCATTTACAGATGAAAATATATTAAGTTTATGACTATATTAAATAAGCACTGAAAACGACAATAACAGTTTTCGATAAAGTTGAAGTTTTGTAAAATTTTTTAAAAGCTATCAAGACGCAAGTGGGTTTGGAATTTATGCATTATATTATAATAATACAAAATTACTAATGCAATTCACATTATTATTATAATTACAGGCTAATATCACTATGTCTTATAATATTTTGCCTTAAATGTTTATGACAATACTTATTTTAGTAGCTATTATAACAATGTTTTGAAATTATCCATGCACAAAATAAAGTCACTCTAATATTGATAGACAAAAAATATGGTATATAAGTTTTAATAAAGAAACATTTATCATTTACAAAACATTTCTCTTAGATTTTCTAAGCAATTTGACAGCTGTTGTAAAATGTTCGTGTTAGTAGTATATGACCACTGCTTCACGCACAACTTCCGCTTTGCTTGTATTGTACTAATGTTGTGTCCTTACACGTATTTAGTCTGCACAATGCAAAATAGCACTAATGGTAGTAGCTATAGAGCATAATTTTGCGGCGTAGTCATTCTGTCCGCAACCGCAGGGGGTCAAGGAACGGTAGGTCACTTGTACTGTCACACTCCACCTGATGGAACACTTTTAAGGGCACTTCCTTCACTTTCCTCGCTACTTTTGTCTGGTTGCTCGTCTGCACGCGTCCCGGCCTGGGCGGCTGTCTGTACCGTCCGCTGACCGCGACGGGCATCACCTGTTTTCTACCAACGCCATCCGCCGGTTGATTTTCGGCGGCCTCGAGAGCAGTTTCCACGTCTATCAGTGCGTGGTTTCTGCACTGGAGCAGGGCTGCCAGCTGTGACCAAAATTAAAGGGTTGTGAATTGTGTGAAAGGTGAAGTCGAAAGTCGAGTTCCTCTGTTCGGAGGCACGATTCTGTTGAAGCTTTTATACCAAACGAATTTAATTTTATACCAAATTTAATTTTATACCAAACGAATGTAATTTTAGTGTCGTGGTGAACGGGCAGCGGCACCTGCATGATCTGGTGCAGCGGCAGCAGCGCCTGCGGCGGCGGGCGCGGCAGCGCGGCTCGCAGCGCGGCGGCCGCGGGCGGCAGGCGCGCGCGCAGCAGCGCCAGCGCCGCCAGCGAGCGCGCCACGTCGCCGCCCTCCGCTAGCCCCTCCGAGCCCGAGGATTCGGCGTCGTCATCGCGCGCGGCGCGCGGCTCGGTCGCGGCGCATGGCTCGGACACGGGGAGAGGCTCGGGCGGGCGCGCGTGGCGCAGCGGCGCGCGCAGGTGCAGCGCTAGCGCGCACACGTGTGCGACGGGCGCGGCGCTGGGCCGCATGAGCGCCGCCAGCGCGCCGCCCGCGTCACTCGCCAGCACTGCGCACGCCGAGGGCATTGACAATACGTGAGCTGGTCGCCGCGCCCTATTGTAAGGCGATTTTTTGGCCATCTTCATATTGCTATAAAAGAGTTTATATACATTTTCAATATTATGACATAAGTGTACGATAAATATTAACTCACATATTCGCCTAATCGAGATCAGCATGGCCACTATGACGTAGTGTATATTGGCCAGTGAGGGCCCATCGGAAAATAGAAAGCCCCATAAGTGAGGTATCTCGGAACGTGCAAACTCGCGGCCGAACAGCAGCCGAAGCCAGCGACTGTAACATTGATGAAGAGACATTTGTACATATTATTATTTGTATTGTATTTACGCCAACCTTTTTATAGTCAAGTGTCTTAGAATTACTCATGATATATCAATATATTTAGTTTTGGAGAATTCGGTAGTGGCGTTATTACTTGACAATCTTTGTTATGATAACTTAAAAATCGCTCGAGGGTTTTCTATGTGCCGTCTTACCGCCTTTACCTTTATGGCTGTCGATGGCTAACCAATAAATATAACGCTAACTAAAAATAAGCTAACTAATAAAAGAGCGAGGCAACTCACATGCCAAACAATTCCATAGATATGCCACACTGGGACAAGTGAGATGCCAAGTCTGAGTCCAACGGCACCAGGAACTCTTCACGCACGTACTCCAAATATCGGACTACTTCATTTTGACTCTGTAAAATTATGAACACTCTATAAATAAACAAGAAAATAAATAAACGTACGAATAGAATGATAAATGTAAACGTACATGAGATCTGTAACAATATATATTTGACTTGACTGCCTCGTTGGTCGTGTTGGTT
>DWEJ01000401.1:0-17089 GCA_018245835.1 Mysoria sejanus stolli | reverse complement strand
TTAAATACAACATAAAGGAACAACTTAGTGATCACATTATCACTTTTCAGTTTATCATTTCGTATTATTTATTTATTTACTTAACTTTGAGAAATGAAGCTTAACAGTTAAATTTTCATTAGAACATTAACACAAAATATATATAATGCAATGAAAACAATCAAAAACAAATTCATCAATGAAATTTTCTATCAAAAACTGAATATTCGCATTTGCGAATGTCGGTAGCAAACATTCGCATTAGAATTCGCGAATGTTCAAAAAGTGACATTCGTTACATCTCTAGTGTGTACTTCATATATTTACTGTACTAATACTTGCCAAAAAAAATTTTTTTTCATTCGTATAAGATTTGCCAAATGTGCGGAACCGATCAGTAAGGTGTTTGATTCTGCTAAATGGTGTAAGCTAACCGGAGCGGTGCGGCGGCGCAGGGTTCCACGTGCAGGCGGACGGGCTGGTGATGGCGGTGGAGGGCGGCGGCGCGGCGGCGCGTGCGGGCATCAAGCGCGGCGCGCGCCTGCTGGAGGTGTGCCGCGCCGCCGTGTGCGCGCTGCCGCACGACCACCTCGTGGACCTGCTCAAGACCTCCGACCCCGTCACGGTCAGCACGCGTCTCTCGTGTCCCCCTCGGCGGACGCGCCTCCCCATCTTCAGTTTCGCCGTTTCGTCTATAAGCTTCTACAATTCTCCAGCAGTGGCCGATGCGTTGCCGACTTTAAAGGAAAGAATTGGCGCTTGAAGTACCTCTCGTAGTGTTCCAAGAAAAAGCTGTAACGGCAGCACATTCCATACATTTTTCATGTGCACGATAAAATTCCTTTAAAAAATATACATAGTAGGTGCCCAAGATGTCATATTTGTGTCGCCGTTGGCTGTAACAAAATATTACAGTACATAACGACGACGAATTTGAACCAGTCGTACTGTATCAATACAAGAAGTATACTGATCGTGGTGCGGCCCGCGCAGGTGACGGTGACGTTCGCGCTGAGCGCGCGCTGCGCGTGCGGCGGCGACGGCGCGCCCGACGCGCAGCAGCCACGGCGCCGCGCATCGCCGCCGCGCTCCGACAGCTCCGGCTACGGCACCGGTACGCGGCGCGACCACGCCACCGCGCACACTACGGCTAGTTCTAGAGGGCGCCACGTGTGCTATTTCCGCACATCTTTACCACTAGCACACAAAACAGTCTCGACTACTCAGAAGTCCGCCCCGGACAACTTCATCATCATTTGTACCCCGAGGCCCGTCGTCACGTCGATCCCTAAACCTCCTCCCGGCCGAAACTCACCGTTTTATAAATAAACAGTTGCAGACTTACCTCCTTTGTCTACCTTTGTGGGGATCGCAAGCGGGATGTTACGATTATTATACGTAAAATATGTGAACACCAGTGAGCAAGCAATGAAGCACCGAATATGTCATCGGCAGGCGGCTCGGGGCGCAGCGCGCGCCGCTCGCCGCAGCTGCAGCCGCAGCCGACGCCGGGAGGCGAGCCGCTGCGGCGCCGCTCGCGCCCGCGCGTCTCTGCTAACACCTCCTCGTTAACCGTAATGTTTTTTCTTTTCTTTCCTTGTACTACTTTCCTTTTATTTCCTTTCTCTACATGCCCTCGCCGCTCGTAAGCAGCAGCCGCGCTCTGAAATTACCAACCCGTATATCCAGTGTGAAATTGCACAAAAAACTCCTAGAGGCGGTTCATTTCCTGTAGTGGGCTCAAATAGGTTGATAATAGTAATAATTCGGCCTCTGTTGCCCAATGCGAAAGGCAATGTATCTTTCAGATAACGATGTGAACTTAAGTAGTAATCCTATGCTTACAATTCTGCTTAAGGTCGCTTGCAAATATCTAGACAGCACAGCGATTAATTATAACTTTAAATCGTGACAATCTTCAAACATCTCCATGATTCTCAAGCTGAGGAGATGGATGGAGGAAGCGGGTATAATGGCGTACAATGTGTGTGCGCAGGAGGAACTGATGCGGCTGATGGACGCGGAGCTGGGCGAGAGCCGCGCCGCAGCACCGCCGCTGCCGCTGCCCGACGCGGCCGCGCTGGACTGGGCCACGCTAGTGCACACGGCCACGCGCGCCATGCTGCAGGTACGGTGCCACGCTTACTTAGAGAGTCATCAGTGTTTTCTTACTGAGAAATGTTTCTAATTTAAATTAGTTTCATCTCCATCAAACGTAAAGCATTCCTGACATTAATTTAATTGTGATCGCCGTACCCGTACGGGCGATAACCAGTTAATATCTATTGATGTATTTCGCAAAATGTTACTAATATATTAATAGAACTAATTAAATTGTATGCAATGGTATATGTGTGTTAATAAATTTGCATATCCCTTAAGGCATCTGGCATTATGATATAAATATAAAATAAAATTTCATAATTTTATCTAAAATCATATCCACAAAAATTTAAGCTTTAATAAGATTTAAGCAAATAATCCACAGACATCATAGCTTCTTCTAACATAATGAAAATGTTTTTTAGATTTGTGAAGATCAATATCCGTCCATAGACAACGCCGAGCCATCACTAGAAACTTTGGCGAACGAACCCATAAATGATACGTGGTCCGATGTCCTAGTGAGTATGATACTGTGTTGTGGGTAAAGGCCCGACATCCATCGTTATTGCTCATCATCAACCACTCCAACTCCACTGTTGGGCATCGGCCCCTTTAGAATGAAAAAGGTTATCTAATCTATGTCACAAACGAAGTGTATAAGTCTTATTACCTTCACTGTTTTGTATATCTTGCCATTGTTTTAGCAAGATTGGGATGTAGTGTTACTGCACAAATACTACATATCCCTTGAGGTTCAAAACCTATCTGGTAATGTGACATAAATAGAAATGAACATTTTGAAATGAAATATTATCAACAACGGTACATTTATTCTTTTAAAGCATGATGTAAGCATTAGAAAGGAAAATACTTTGTATACTATGTTATTACGACTGCTATCTTAATATCTGCATGTTAGAAATTGGACGATACAACAATGATCCTTACGACAGCCGAGCGAGTCTGCGCCGGCCGCACCGCGCGCGTCCAGCGCCGGCGCCGCGGCCGCCGAGCCCGCGACGTGCGGCTGCGGCCTGGCGGCGCGCGTGGCGGCGCTGGAGGCCGACGCCGCCAGCTCGCAGCGCCAGCAGCACCAGCTGGAGGAGGAGGTACAGCCACGGGGACACTGGGAGATCACACTTTTTATGACCTTCTGAATGTGCACAAGCATAAATCTCGACCGACCTAAAGTCCACCCTAGACCGACAGTTGTCTGCGCGCAGGTGCGGCGGCTGCGGCGGCACAACGCGCGCCTGCGCGAGGAGTCCACGCGCGCCGTGTGGCAACTGCGGCACTTCACGCAGTGGCTCAAGCGCACCGTGGACCGGCAGTGACCGCGCCCGCCCCCATCACGTCACGCTGTCGTCCAGTATAGACAGCTAACACGACAATGTAGACTTCGACTCTCGCCTGTCACCAAATGTATTAACTAATTATGTCATACAATAATTCAATACAGGTGGTAATTATCGATAATGTAGACTTGAACAGCGCCACATCCCGTACAGCTTAGGTGGCATAGAGCTTGTGCCTTTCGTTGTGGTCAACGGGCAACGACACCATTGGTACTATACAGATGGCAGCAGTTTCGCCTAGGTGGCAGCACTGTGATCTTTCACAGGGTGTCGCAGGAAAACATATTTCACATCTATTTGGCAGTCAGCTACTCGGTACTGCTAGACATAAATAGGTTAGAGATGATGGCATGTTAAGCTTGTTATTTTTACACACCTTTATGTCAAATGTGTGAGACACTTACTTATAAAATTATAAAAGCATAATATCTAATCACGTTTCTGAAATTAAATATTTAAATTTCTATAATAAATGGGTATGCACACGAACATATGTTACCATACCTCTGATCAAAACATTCCACTCAAACACAATCAAGAGATGCATGTCTAGAAGTTTGTATTGTCTATATCGGATTATATTGTGGTCATATAATGTAGGTTAAATGTAAAATGTCTTAAATTACGACGGTCCCTACGTACAAAACGATAAAAAAGTCAAAAACCGACGTTTACAAAAGAGCGTAAGTGTTTAAGTACAGTAAGGTTTTGAATATAAATTACGCTCTTCTGTATTCTCGGTTTTTGACATATCGATTTGTACGTAGGGACCGTCGATTAATATATTGAATTGACAGCTATTTTATTAATTCCTCACAATAATGTTCAATTTAAATTTGCCGAATTCAAATATTTAATTCCCAGTGGCTCTAATAATGAAAACTTATAATCACTGCTATCAAAGACAATTAATCTTTTGGATGTACAATGAGCAGAAAATAATATGGAAAGAACTTGTTAAATTAAAGTTAATTGCTTAAATATTTTCACTTATATATTGCATTAAAGTTACTACGAAAACGATTAACGAATAAAGCAAAAAGAATTAAAGGTTTTTTATATGTGTGCACTACTCTAGTGCTTTAAATTATTTTTGTAATGAAAAAATCATGTCTGGTGGTATCAATTTTTGTATCAATTAGTTTGATGTTGTGATTGTATTATGTGTGTCATAATATATAAATATATTTTCGAATGTTGTACTGATAATTTACATAAGCAATAAACCTGTTCTGAGAAATACTTTATATGTCTATATAAAACTATGAAATTTGTGATAGCACTGTCTGTTGCTATTTGTTATAAGTGACAAAGTAATTTCTTGATTTGATATTGTAACTATTAAAAATGACTATATTATTGTCCAAAGCTTCATTGATCGCTTTAGAATATAAAAATACTTGTCCATGTTAAATTTTTATATAAACTAAGGCTACCACGCGATGTTTGTCTACAATTAGATAATGTAGTGTCAACATTACCTTTATAACGACTATGTACTGTATGTAATCATAATATGTTAATCAAGAAATATCAAATTTGAACAGCTTTTAGATACTGTAACATGATAACATTGACAATTATTAATTTAATGAAATCGAACATGTATAATAAAAAAATCTGATTCATCTGAAAAATCTGAAAAAAATTGATTGAAAAGTACAGGGGAGTCGGATACGTGCGGGGCTCGTCTCTGTTTGTTAAGTAGACATTAGTAGCGTAGTACTCTACGGAGTAGTAAATAAAGTTCTTATGACAGTAGATAGATATGTAACACAAGTCGTGGGTTTGAGCTGTATCTTATGAATTTCGTGCCTTTATCGCGCTTCTAGAGAAGCGTTTCGTTTGGCGCCGCGTCGCTAGGTATCCAAATATAACGGTAAGGGGCAGTGTGAAACATTGTGGCAGGTGTGTGACCGCCCACACATTTAGTATTTAGGCGAATATTTCCCCGCGTACCCGTGTGTATGCGTAAAATTAGAATATTCACGTAGTCGTATGAGACCGCTTGAGACCGCTTGAGCTCGCTGGGCGCCTCCGCGCGGGCGACTCGCAAACTCAGTGCCTAGATGTAATGAACGTAAGCTTAGCTGTAATACAACTGTAAGGTGAACACCAATTTATGTAAGAATCGTGCAGTCACGAGCGGTGGGTGCATACTTGTTCATTATACGTGACATGTTCATTTATCTTATTTTGTAATTTTGCAACTTTTTTTTACTAAATACATACTGGCCGAAGATTATTTTACATTAATTAAATAGAAGTCTGTTATAAATAAAAAGTATACGCCCACTGTGTTTTTTAGCTAATCGCTGTAGCGTTAGTATATTTATAGATACGTAATTTTAATAATTTAAATGTAAACAGACTTGAAACCTGCCAAATATTATTACAATAAGATTTAAAAAAAAAACATTAGCACAAATTATAATAACCTACATACTGCTGTCGCGTCATCCAACAATCATCGCGTAGTGGGCATTTAGCTCAATTCTGTCAATTTATATTACAATGATATATATGATGGCGTTTTTCATTTTAATACCTACGATCCGATTGATACGCATCATCGCCAAATATTTTCTCAAATGAAATCAATAGCAGTCAACGTTTTAGCCGTGTGAAATGTAAACAAACTATTTCTGTACATTTGAATCTCATTGTAAAGTATTTTATCTACTCTCGTAAAATGAAAGCTTTATTAGTGTAAGCGCCATTTTTTTGAAAAAAAGAACCTTCGTATTTCGATTTGTTCCAAGGTTTTATTTTGTACATTTAAAAAATATCGGTTGTAATTATTTTTATATTCTTGTTATATTTTTATGAATTGTAACGCGTGCTCTATGTACATTAATTAATACCTTACGCCTTTAAAACATACAAAATTTAATCTGTAATACTTATGTGTGTATATATATATATAGTATCGTTTATATACCTTGTATTTCTTATAATTGTGTTTTTTACGCCCATAAATGGATATTTCATATTTATTCATTAAAAATATCAACATTGTTATAAATCTACATTGCTGTAAACTACAGTAAATGGTATTTAAGTTTGTATATCGATATTTTGCACTCGTAATAAATCTCCTTATCATATGTTGTATACTATATTATATACGTCGTTATATTTGCCACAAGGTGCACTATACTAAGGCCTTTCTACGTTGTATCACAAAATATTTTAATTGTTGATTATGCGGTGCATGAAGTTTAGACTAGTATCTAGTCCGTCCGATTGGTTCCGCATTGATTGCAAGCGATGCCCGTGGCGGCGAGTACGCGAGCCATCTCAGCCTGATCGCAGTAACGGCATTAGGTAGAACACACAGAGAACACACGAGACTCCGTGGTCTCAGCGTAGTCTAACTCGTCTACGTATCTTTGACACAGTCTCTGTAGTAATGTGTTTCTTTTAAATAATCCTCATTAAACTCTTTTGCTGTAAAATGTCGCTGGAATTGAGAGAGCGAAATTTTTTAGTGTCGTTAGTTTTTTTGATAAATTATTTTTTAAACAAGAGTAGAATATTTATATGGTTTTTATCTCTTGTAATGTTTGTAATTTACATTAGCATAGTGATTCTTTTTGTAATGAATTTGCCTTAAAGTACGTCCCACCACCCGATAAGTATATTTTCTGCTAATTATGTACTTTAATCGTTCGTTAGTAAGCTTTACACGTTAACCGTGTATCGATGACCAAAGTATAATTGTTTACCGCCATAGCTTTTTTTATTGGATTGATTTTATCACAATCTGCGGCGTACAGGTGCTGCATTATTATTGGTGACAATATTGTTTTTTTTTTGTAAAATTATTTAAATGACATTCCAATTAAAGTATATACCAAAGAGATGTATTTTTTCTCATTGTACTGGAACATCGTGGCCCGTTTCTATGGTAAGTATGAAATAGTAGGTAGTTACAAGGCGGATATTACTGTACCAGGGTTGCCGGATGCACGCGCCAAGAGACACCAGTGTTGACTAAACAGCGGATACTGGCTGATAGGAGAGTTGTGTGTCTGAAATAATCCAGCGTGTATGAAGAGAGCAACGGATGTACAAGAAACAGGTTATTTCTGTATAGACAGATATTTGGCACTCGGCTATCTCTGCCTACCCCATAAGGGAGCCGGCGAGACGATTGTATAAAGATAGAAAAAACGAATATAACATCACGTTTGTATTTCCTTGAACAGAATAAGCTGAGAAGTGTAGTACGCTCACGTTATACACAACACCACGGATTATGGAATGAAAATAAAATTTCAAATAGAAGCGTTGTTTAGAAAAACAAAATCCTTAAAAATATCAACACATCTGTCATCGTAATCGTGCGAAGATTGGGGAAAGTATACTTAACCAGGCACAAAGTTGTAAACTTAAAACTTAGTCACGAATAGGTATTATATACAGTGGCAATGGAACAAAGTAAATAGCGCTGCAATCATTTATGTCTGAGAATATATCCAAAATATATTTTTTAAGAAAAGCTGGCTCCCGCACCAGTCGCAGTGAAGGGTTAATGACAAAAACAAAACAGCTAACTCTAATATCAGTGTGTTATCATAATCCCGCGTTGAACTGGAAATTACGCGGATATTATCATAGTAGAATATTATCGCGGTAATTTCCGTATTTATTGATAATGTGGATTTTGTTAGAAATAGATGCTGTTTACCTAAACCTAGTACGTAGGTAAGTGTGTATGGCAATAAGCTCACCACCATCAATATAAAAATAACCTCACGCCTGTAATCCCTGAAGAGGTAGGCAAAGGAATGCAGAAGACTCCCACGTTTCACCGGTTACGTTTATGTCCCACTATGGAATAGGTGGTGAGCCTATTGCCATACACCAGGCACATATACAGACTCAGAATCACTACTAGAAAATCTAAATTAGAAAAAACTAGTAGTGTCCGGACCTGGGAATTGAATCCGGGATCTCCCGATCGGCAGTCGCACCTTCAACCAATATGACCAACGACGCAGTCGTGTAAACAAATAGTGTTTACATACATAGATATATTTCTGAGCTAATAAAAGTTCCACCGTGCAGGTAATACCAGTCACGGTGGTTAAAGTGTGTCTTAACGCTACTTACACAATAATGTAGTGACATTATTGTGTAAAATAAAATTAATCAACAATTTTTGAACATAACTAAGATTGAGGCACGTCAAACTTTCTCAACTTAGACTTGGATTTCGTCAGGTTATCAGAGTGGGTGTCGATGTAAGGGTTGTCCTGTGAATAATCGTTATACAGATGACATATGTGAACAACAGGTGATTCCCGTCCCAACTTGGTTTTACACAGTCTTGATGTAAGGAAATCACATTGATGACGTGGTATTCTAGCGGGGACATTGAAATTAATGTTATTAGATAGTTTTTATTGTTCTTATACTTTAAATGTACTTATATTCTATTATATGTTTTGTAATAATCTGGCCGACGCTGGTGAAGAAGCTTAGTTAATAAATTGTAAAAGTTCAACAGGGCCTTTTTGCGAGATTTTGTGATTTTCTATGCGCAAGATCCTTGATCATTACCTAGATCTGACTTTATACATAAAAGAGCTAAGGCGCTTAGCTTTTCTTAGCTTAAGCTATAGTCTTTAAATAAATTTTTAACAGTTTTAAGGAAGAAAATCTTCTCGCACCCGAACAGTTTGTCACTGTTATACATAGTCTCGCGAACTGCGACACGCTGTGCGAACGATTGTGTCAATTGATGCCCCTCAACAAACGTGTCTACGAAAATTGTTGAAAGATGTATAACTGTTGAAATATATTTCATGCGGAATTATTTATGTTGGTATTATAGTATTTACGTATATACATAAATACAAATTTTCTGATTTCTGTAAGAATTACTGACTTACTTTGGTCGCAAATTTGCCGCCCCTAAAATCTGTCGCCCTAGGCTCCAGTCTACTCAGCATACTGTAAATCCACCAATGTTGTTCACATTGGTACTTAAAATCAAAAATAACACATTTAATGCATTAGGTATTACCTAATGAATTTTATTTATATCCTTTCAACAGAGAAGCTCGCTTAATCTTAACGCTAGAATTGTATGTTTGTTTCTATTATCATTATTTTTTACTAAATTAAGGCAATGATAAAAAAATTGAAAAGATAATGAATAGGTATAAATACACAGCAAATGAAATACTTAATCACCTTACAAACAATGCGTGCTACTGTTATATTAGTGGTACTAGCTGCCCTGAGCTCCGCCGCGGGTAAGTCATATGAACATGAGATTTAGACTAAGAACGTAATTGTCATGGAAAATAAACAAAGAAGAACTTTCGAACGCCGCCTGTGATGGAAGGAGTTCCAACCTTAGAGCCCAAGCCAAACTCACCTACGCTTGGTGCACTCTTCTGGAGACCAGACAAGAGACTGGCTGATGCCGGTATAGCGCAGTCTAGACGCGACACCTAAAGGCCGACGCCCACCAGCGTAAGCTGTCCGAAGCCGCTCTCTGGGACTTAACAGATGCATGCTCAGCATAGGAATTACAAGCACAAACCTCTCAGGCTAGCCAGCAGTGAACTGGGACAGACTGAGAACGGCGTGGCTGGTGACAACGTCTTTGCACTTACCATCTTCAATATCGAACCAAGCAAGTTTTGAAATCATTTAAAATATTCTTGCGCTTATTTCAGCTGTGCGCACATACTCTGCGCGCATAGTCGGTGGTTCGCCGACCACAATAGAGGAGTTCCCTTTCATGGTTAACATGCACTATGCGTTCTGGGGAACCTGGTGGATCCAGGCGTGCGGCGGGTCTCTCCTCACTACCACGTCCGTGCTCTCCGCGGGTCACTGCTACAGGTAATATAAGAACTACACCCGAAAACGAGAGTTAATATTACTATACTAATAATAATACTATATAATCTTAACAAATAATATCACAGAACGCTGTCCGTTTCAACATTTAAAATTCCTTTCATTCATAGCATAGCAAGACCCAAATTTTATATTCTTTGACACACTTAGCGGGCGTCCAATGGCGTGGTGGCGCGTACATCTCGGCTCCACGGATGCATCTGGCGGAACTAGGCACGCTATCTCCCAGATCATCATGCACCCCGACTACACCGATGAGACCCTAGACCCCGACCTTGCGATTGTCAAGCTGGCCGTGCCCGCCACGCTGTCCCCCAGCGTGGCCCGCGCGCCCATCGCGGGTCGCAACTACAACCTGCCAGACGGCGCAGTCGTCACCGCTATCGGATACGGAGACCTTTGGGTAAGAACATTCCCATCAACAATACTAACCAATGTCAAAAAGCTCGTAAAGTAGTAGTAGTCGTAGTAGTCTATGGGTAGTGAGTTACCTATGAAAACAAGTGCTCGAATCAACTAATTTAATAAACTACGTAGTTTTGCTGAGCAACATCGTTACGGTGATCGACTCATAACTCTTGGAGTCCCACTTGAGATATATATCATTTGATAATCATGCTTCGCTAACAGGCACTATTCCGTCTCGTAAATTAAAAGAATTATGTACCTCATTGCATTTACATAGGTAATATAATAGACCGAATTAATCTATCAACCATTATGTTACAATGTTCGCAGTATGAAGGCCCGCCAGCCACGCAACTCCGGCGCGTTGACGTGAACATCATAAACCACCAACTGTGTACAGAACGCTACAGCTATTTAAAGTCGCAGCCTGGGTTTGAACGCTTGCGCGACGTAACTCCTGGCATGGTGTGCTCCGGCATCTTGGACGTGGGTGGCAAGGATGCTTGCCAAGGGGACTCCGGAGGCCCACTTATACACAACGGCAATGTCATCTACGGTGTTACATCGTGGGGCTATGAATGCGCGCATCCGTTCTACCCGGGCGTCAGTGCGCGCGTCTCTTTGTACAGTGATTGGATCGTAGCTAATGCTAGTCAGTGAAAAGAACATTTGGCTCCTAATTTTGAGTGGAGACCCATATTCCTACACTGGAATCATAAATCGACAAAAAATGTAAAAATCAAATATTCCTTAGAACAAATGCATGTACATTAATTTCCGAGTTCACATATGAATCGATTTTCCATACAAGGTCCTTGATATCGTAAATTTGAGTGAAATTAATATAATAAAATAAAAGTGCTGGTTAATAAAATAAAAAGTTAGCATTTTGTGTATGTTGCCTTTTGTTTAAACTGCCTCGGTTGAGTGGTTACAACCGCGACTGGGATTTGAAAGGGTAATGAACTCCAATCCTGGGTTGAGTAGGTACTATTGGAATTTTCTAACTAAAGTTTTCTAGTAGAAAATTCTAATATTGGCTCGGAGTTTGGGTTCGTGCCGAGCATATGGCAATAGGTTCATTCAAACGAAGTGGTGATTAGGTACAGATGCGATATTACAATATTTTATCACGCAACAACTGTGGATGATGTAATAAAATTACGTATTGAGATACGTTATTTTATTATCTCTACATAAGTTGTCGTTGCCAAGGCGTTCCGAAATGTAATCGGGTCGTTTTATAAAATATGCCATATGACTGCCTCGTTGGTTGTGTTGGTTGCAAGTGCGACTGCCGATCGAGAAGTCCCGGGTTCGATTGACGGGTCGGGCACTAATAAATTATTCTGATTTAGATTTTCTAATATTGGGTCTACTTTTCTAGTATTGGTAGACTCCGGTCTGGATATGTGCCCGGTGCATGGCAATAGGCTCCACCACCTAAACATAACCGGTGGAACGTGGTGGTGGTCTGCATTCCTCTGCCTACCTCTTTGGGGATTACAGGTGTGAAGTTACTTATTATATGTTTTCCGTGCAAAAATACATTCACAGTAGTTTGTTCATATAGGATGGATTAATATTCAAGGACATTTACTAAAGGGTGCAAAATTTTCAAATGTTCTTTAAAATATACATAGCTCAGAAAAGCAGTCTCACGTGTAAAAAAGATATTTTACAGATTAATGAGAATATGCTAAGAGTTTATTAGAATAAAATAGGTTCGTTCATTAGAATAAAAAAACCAATGGAACCGTGGGAATCCAGAGTATTGGTCAAAATAAATTAAAAAAAATAACAATTATATTCAAAAGAACGGTTCTGCAACCAAAGAAACTTAAAAATATCAAGCCAAGCTTAGGGACTCTGGACATTATTCTTGTTGTTTCAAAAGTCGTCACATTAAAATCCAAATAATTTATCATGCATAAATTTCATCGGGGGGTTTATTATATTTCCAGAATATTCTTACGTTTTGAAACTACAGATTTATCCTTTGCATTACACTATACTCGTTGGTGAACATTCGAATGGCAGTCGTTCTTGCAACCAACATGTCCAACGAGACAGTCATAACTATTATTGTATTATTTCGAATATACCATTACCAAAAACTAGTTATAAACAGATGTAAACATGCATATATTCACATGGACAATCTAGTTACCAGTAGTTTATGTCATTTCGTTAGTTACTTGCAGTGATAGCCTTGTGGTTATTAAATTCAACGAAAATTGCTCCATTTATAGCCTTGTAGTATCTAATGTTTTAATTGTTCTTACAAGTCGTAATTACTTAATCATCGTGCCCACTTTGCGATGAGTGTTTTATTTATTCCATTGAAATGAAGTGTGCATATACATTTGAGATAATAAAAACCTATAAATATCAGAAATTGATTGTTTCCTTTACCGGCTTATGTTAAAACGCTGTAACCATGCGTGTCACCGTGATTCTGGCTCTCGTCGGCAGCGCTTTGGGTATGTATGTTTTCCTGTCTAGCTAATTTAAACACAATGATATGTATTCCGATATGATTTACAAACAATTTAATGTCGAAATGTCTGAAAAGCTTTTTATATCCAGTCTTAGTTTTATATAGGGAACAGTCGTGTTCGATAATAAATAATAATATTAATTCAACAACTTAATGACACTAAGACACTACATAGTAGTGATCTAGTGATAGTGTAGTGACTTAGAATTTAGTTAATCACTCCGAGGGCTCAGTATTCAAATCACGGTGCACACATTTCAAAAAAATATATGCGCTTTACAACTAAGCGTAATTTGAAGTAACGAGATTCTTAAATTTCCCTATAATATCCTCTATGCGTGTGAAGTTTTCCAATCCGTCTTTGGTCAGTGTAGAAGACTGTATCTTCAATCTTGCTCATGCTGGCGAGATCCGTGTCCAACTGTGGCACAATAAATGTGTTCACGATTTTTTATTTATCTTTATTAGGTTCACCAACGGTAGTTACAATATTTCTTATAAATATAAACAGACAAAATAAATAATGGTGATTATTGTACAACCTGTTAAAGGTAAACACCGCATGCGATTAGACAATAGCTAGGCTAGGCTAGGGTTGGTAAAAGGCATTTGTTATGCTGTACAAAGACATGTATAATTAATTAGGTTTTAATCTGGAATTTTAGTGTACATGAGCTCATGAAATTTAATGAGCTTAGGTGAAAAAAGATCAATCAGTTCTGACGATGGCAATAAGGATAATGATATTAATGAAACGTTTGTACATTCCGTCGCCAGCCGCGCCGGAGCGCGACACGCGGATTGTCGGCGGCTCGGGCACCACCATCACTGATTACCCTTTCATGAGCAACATGCAACATAGTGTTTTTTGGGGACTTTGGTGGTACCAGGCGTGCGGTGGATCCTTACTGACTAGCCAGTCCGTGTTATCAGCTGCTCACTGTTACAGGTGAAGTCGAAACTACAATTACATTAGATATCCTACAATTAAATTAGATTACTTTAACTATCTTAATTTAATTACATTTGATAATTGGACTGCCTGCTTGGTCGAATCGATCGATCGATCGAAAGGTCCTGGGTTCATATCCAGGGTCGAGTGCTATTGGATTTTTCTACCTTTGAATTTCTAGTTAAAATTTCTAGTTGTGGCTCAAAGTCTGGATTGTGCCGTTCATGGCATTGACTCACCACCTATTCCATAGTGAGAGGTAAACGTAAATGGTGAAGCATAGATGTGTACTACAATTATCTGCTTACTTCTTTGAGTTAAAGGTGTAATGTTACACTATTTTAATAATAACAGGCAAGCAGAGCAATGCAATACACTTGCACGATTCACCATGGATAAGGTTAGCCTATTAAATACATCAAGGATACTCCACGCTACTAATCTGAATTTCAAATTACAAAAAACGTAATAATACTTTAAAATAAATGTTTAACTATTAACACATTTACCACATAATCGTGGCTCTACCTAACTAAACATAAATGTTTAACAATTAACACATTTACCACATAATCGTGGCTCTACCTAACTAAACATAAATGTTTAACTATTTACAAATTTACCACATAATCGTGGCTCTACCTAACTAAACATAAATGTTTAACTATTAACACATTTACCACATAATCGTGGCTCTACCTAACTAAACATAAATGTTTAACTACACATATACCTAAATATGCTTTTTCCTACCAGTGTTTTTCTACTCGCATGTAATTTTAAACAGCGGCGATTCAGCATCCTCATGGCGAGTGGTACTGGGATCGACATTTAACTCGCAATCGGGGAGTGTACATTACGTTTCGAAGTTAATACTTCACACCGACTACAATAAGAAGACTATGGTGAACGATGTTGCCATCGTCAAACTCCGGAAAAAGGCAGATCTCACGGGCGTCATCGGGATAGCGAAAATAGCCGGACCGGATTTCAACCTCGGTGACGGCACCCGCGTCTATGCTGTCGGATGGGGCAAGCTTAAGGTATCTATTTACCTATTATAACTCATTTTGCCTTCTTATCTATATATTAATATGTGAAGCATCGACCTTTTGCTCCTGATTGATCTGTCGTATATAGTCCTTGATTTTGTCGTATATAGCTTAGTATTATCTCAAACTTGAAATTTAAGTGAATTGTGGTCGATTTCGACCATTAGGCGGCCACTAGTACGTATTATACGACCACGCTACGTCCTATTTGAGGTACCTAGATAGAGAGCACTAAGTGCTAAATATCGCTGCCCTTGCAAACCTGATGCGCTTCATCTATATTCATCTGTCCGTCGCTACACGTACAGTGTATTCGAAGCCCTCCGACTCTACCATCGAGGAATATCAGATTTATTCAATCAGATCAAGTCAAATTACTCTAGGTCAGCCTCGGCACCATCCATCCCTCAATCATTCTTTTTACATGCCCAAACCAACTCTTAATATGTTACTTTATTAATAGAATCTTCTATACTCAATCATTATTGGTTGAATATTTTAATCGTGAAAATGTTACTACTTGATCGAAAAGGTCAGATACCGATAGGAGTCAAAAGTTTTCGAAAGACTTAAGTGGTACAACTTTTTCATTTTGGTATAAATTTGATATGATAAAACCATATGCGTTTCGAATTGTTTAAATAGATTTACGGCAACAGACATTTAAAAATAGTACCTTTTATATCTCCCATATAAAATGTAATATATGTAAATGAATTGTCAAACTCAAATTTACAGTCCGAAGGCTCGTCCGCCGACCAGTTGCAACACGTAGGCATCGATATCATCAATCAATCCACGTGTGCTAAACGCTACGCTTATTTGAAGTCTCAACCTGGCTTCCAAGACTGGCCTGATGTGACCAGTGGCATGCTGTGTACTGGTATACTCGATGTTGGCGATAAAGATACTTGTCAAGGAGACTCCGGAGGTCCTATAGTCTACAATAAAAACGTCGTTGTCGGTATTACATCTTGGGGCTACGGCTGCGCCCATTGGTTCTACCCTGGCGTAAATACTCGCGTTTCTTCTTATAGCAACTGGATTATAACCAAGGGCTAATGTAAACGACACGTATCCTGCTACTCATGAATATGGAACAGTATACAATTGTAAGAATATAAATAAAATATTAAGCAAGTATACAATTATATTTATTTTTATGCTACACCTATCAAACAGCGAGATAAACCATTTGATGCTAAGCAACACTCTCCCCTTCGCACCTTTTCTTGCACTTACGATGCCCATTTCGAAGAAACAAATGATAATAACATAGGTTTATTTGCTGCACGCCTCATAACGTGCAGCTTTTACTCTGAACGTGATGTCAAGATCAACCAATTCCAAACAAAACTAATGATCACAAAATGCCTCTATCAAAGTTATGTTACACTTTTAAGACTATATCAGTATAGTTCGTAACGTCGTAATATCATGCATGTTATCCCCGAAAAGCTAGACAGAAGAGTTTAGTACACTCCCACGGTTCACCAGTTACCTCTACGTCGGGCACATTTCTAAACTCTGAGCTACTATTAGAAAATGTAAATTAGAAAAATTAATTAGTATCCTACGTTTAATTCAGATAATAAAATAAGTTTATTTGTTATAGAGACAAAATACAGCTTGGTCAAAAAACCAATATCCGAAGCGAGTACTAAAACACTTTATCATTTGACAGCCATTATTTATGTCTCCACAAAAATATTTAAAAAATGATTTGGTATCATAACATAGGCGATTTTATAATGGCGTTTAAATATAATGTGCTGTATTAAATACTCGACAGAAATATAAAATAACAGAATACGTTTAATATCATAGGATAATTGCAAAGAGAATGGAACTTAAC
>DWEJ01000400.1:0-17094 GCA_018245835.1 Mysoria sejanus stolli | reverse complement strand
CATCTGGAAGAAGACAATACGCAGTATTAATATACATGTATTTAAATTTAAGTAATCCACATTGAAAAGAGATATTTACTCGCTAGTAGAAATTATTTTTTGACCTGTAAAAGCGACAGATATTCTACATTTATTTCTATACCAAATAAATTAGTTATCACGGTAATAAAATCAAGAGGTTAATGAGTTCAAAGTCATGGAAAATGACTGTGAAAAAAATATAAAAAATTATTACATTAAGGTTTTGTTGTCGGCACTTGAACCCGGAACAAAAAGTTGCTAAAAGTCGAAAAATTATGGCAACGACAATTATGTGGAGCAGCCACTGTGACCACCACTGCGTCATGGCAATAATTAGTCATGTTATTTATATGCAAATTGATAATTAAGATTTACTTTTGAGTTTATTTGCGAATAGTCTGGAGGAGACGACTCAATGAAAAGTTACGTGATAATTTTTTATTATAATAAATATTTTATAACATACGAAAAACACAATAATTAATATTTTACAAGAAAACACAATTCATAATTATAAAGCCTACAATCATAGGGTATACTAACAAACAAAGATCATTAAAAAAACTTTATGTTGCCATAATAAATTTAAGTTGTGACAACCCACTAGTAAAAAAAAGCATACGAAATATCTAGACCTAATATTCAAATCGCAGACGAAAGAATAAAAAAAACGGTATCATTTGACGCGAAAAATTTTTTGTCGTAGGAACCATCTGTTTCCCGCAGCGCTCACTTGTGAGTGAAATTTACGAGCACATCCGAAAATAAATCATACAAGTGCTTGCTTGCTTATACGCACTGAATTAAAATTTAGACGCGGCTGTGAGAAATTAAAACGTTTGAGATTCGGGATTTTTTAGGGGAGACGAAATTAACTTACGACTCAAAATTCACAAGAGGTAGCGAATTGATTATAAAATATCAAAAACAAATCATCATCAATCCTTGTATCATTCTAATCATGAACACGGATCTTTTTTTCAAGATGAGAAGGGTTAATAAGGTCATAGTCAGAGATCGAAAAAAATATTTTACATGAAATAAGATAATCAGACTATAATATATCAGAAACGGAAATTAAAAACAGAATTTAAGACCAAAATATCATCGAACTATCAAAATATGACGCTTACATTTTCCCTAAGTGGTATGTAAAGGGGCGAATTACGCCCGTATAATTTCAACGGTTGTGTATACTTCATACGGATTCTTATTTTATACTGGTATCAATATCCGTACTCAACAAGCTTTCTATCAATGGAAATAGATACAAAGCCGTTTATAGCAACGTTCCTTATATGACTTTGGTATGAAGATCAAGGTGAAACAATTCCGTTCTGTGGATCCAGATACAGAGCGGAAAGGCAACAAGCAATTGCATCTCGCCGAGGCTGATAACAGGTGATTATCCACTTATTGGGAGGAAGACGAAACCGCCCGCGCTCGTTAATGCGCCACACTGGGCGGAACTAAGGAAGCGAAAAAAATAGAAAATTGTAAGCTGCGAACGCTTCTGACCAAAATTGTCGACGCTCATTTTGTGGTGTCAGTCGCGAAAGAGCGCTAGTTCTAAAATAACTAGTGTAACCACTAAGAATTGGTTGAACAAATTGGTTTAGCAAAGAAATTATTTTCATTAGCAGTGACTGTGTTTAGCAATGAACTTAATGACTGATAATTAGATGTAACGTATAATTCATAAAAAATGACTATCTGTTCACATTTCTAAATTGTTCTTCAAGACACCAGTAGCTGACTTTATAATTGAGGATAGTTATGTGTATGTTTGTCCGTGAACGAAAATAACAATACTATGAAACATTACCATTCCCCTGGGATAATTTTTAATACAAAATCTGATATGATATCGGAAATATGAAATCGAAAATGTAATTCGAAAGATTGAAATATTTCGAACATTTACTAAAAGCCTGCTATTGCGTTAATTCTTGTGTTTATTTAATGTTTCCAAAACACATTCTAACATTAAAGGAAAGACAATTTCAAAGGTGTCGACGATGCAGTACATAAACAATCAGTCGTTTAAAAAACAGCTTAGACATGTTAAGAGGCTTCCACGAGCGGAAGTAAGAACAAATTATAAACAGTATTCCATTATAATTTTTAATACACTTATTATCAGTGAAACAACAACTATTCACAAGCCTAATCGGATACTAAGTGTAATTCTATTATGAAAACAAGCTATGAATCACGCCGATTAGAAATCCCGTAACCTGATTCACAGAGTCTATCGGATGAATCCGCCCTCGCGTTAATGATGTATTGATGCAAATTACATTCCAATTAGCTCCCACCTTAATCTTCTAGTACACTTGTGCGGAAATCGATTATAAAGCAGGATTAAAATGTTCGGCAAAGTACAACGGTTTCATTGTTCCACTGTTGGTCATCGGTCCTTTCATAGGATGAGAAAAGTTGTTACTATAGTCTTCTATGGTGTCCAAAGGCGGGTTGGTAAATATAATGATGGAGTCGAGCCTACCAAAACGATGTTTTGAATAAGAAAACTATTGAGAGGAGAAATAAAGTATACATACATTTCACTAGGCATTCGCTTAAGAAGAACGAACGGCTTCGGGTCTAATAAGTTTTAACCGCGATCCGGCCGAGAGAAGCGGACAGGCAATAAAAGATAACGGACGGCGAATACCCTGGAAATCATGAATTATGGTGAAAAACAGAGTTACGCCAGAAGAAATTTAAACGCCTATTCACAAACCGTGAGAATAATAGGTTTCTGAACGATTTCTCATGTAGTTTTCGACTCCCATAAGAAGCCAGTATTTATGAAACGACGCCCATGAGATAAGAGTTGGGAAGATTTTCTTTTGCAACGGTAATTATCCGATAGCTATTGTTGTTACCGATGTAAGATGTCTTCGAAAGAGTAGAATTCGATGTGAATTCACACTGTTTAATTAACGAGTTGCACAATGATTCTGTACAAGTCGTACTAATTGAATTCCATTTCTACGTAACGTGATAGTTATTGTCGAACAGGATTACTGTGATGTATTATGAGTTATCGTTGGATGTAAGATTGTATAAACACAATTGTATATTAAATAAATTAAAAAAAAAAACTAAGAGTCCGCATTGCAGCTGTGTTATGAAGTACGTTTCAATATTCGCTCAACTGCGCGGAATATACAAGAGAGACTTTGGGATATTTAAGATAAATGTTCAATCTGAATATAATGAAGTTGTCATGTAATTGAGAGATCTGAACATTCTGTATATATTAAAATGTATTTCTTCTATGTATATTGTCTGATTATGTCCCTTTGGACACGAGAACATACAAAAAGGCGAGCATAGAATACCTAGCATTTGTCAATCACCCGTTCCGTTGCCAAAGTCTGCCCAGGACTGATTTATGTTCATGGAACCCACGACTCGGTCTATCCATCAATGCGGTCTACGGTTAATGGATTGCGTTACGTTCAATCGCGTCTTGGCATTAGCATCGGATTGTTTCTGCGTTACGTATACTCTGTGTGTGGGCGTTATTATTACCACACACATTTCTACACGTATTGGTATCACGAATCTATTCTGTAAACATCAAGTAAAGCTTAGTAACATTGTTATTAACTCATAATGTTTAAAATGTTCTAAGTTATATTATATAGTTACGCCAGGATCCTTACCGGGCAGGCGAAGATAGTCAGATATCCCTTTTCTCACAGATCTGAGGCATTCAGATACATTCATCACTGCCCTGATAAATGCGCGATAGTTTCGCAGATACAAGTATGTATATGTTTCCCTCGGCAGGCCAGTATTTAACCCATTAGGTAAAGAAGTTTAAGTTAAATAAGTTCTTGCATAATTATGCTTACTATAATATGTGAAATATATTTAAATTACCTTATGCTGAATGGTATAAGAGCCCTAAGTGGAAACTCTTCGTTTTAGTAAACAACTCCCACCCGCTGCGTTTCTGTTGCCGCTAGATGCATTATCCATTGGATGACTATCGTAATGGTGCTTGAATTCAAACTTAAAATTAAACGTTTAGTAAGCTTTATTTCCTTACGAACATATCCTGGAAGTCAATTTGCTATACAAAACCTTACAAATATGACGATGAAAACTATATTAGCCACACGATTTCTTTAGTGGATATAACAACATAACAGCCCTTATATCCCTTACGAACAGATCCTTATTATAGTTTTAGCCACTCGTAGACAAACAGCTTTATCGTCAAAAATTTTGCAAATGTGACGTTATCATAAGCCGCAGCGCCCACGTTCCATTACACGAGGATGTCCAAACTTCTATCTTTTTTATAAAACAATCCTATTCAATGTAACATAAATTCAGAGTGTTTATCAGCATTTTGTCTTCTGATCGAAACTAAACACAAATATTAATAGGTCTCTTTTCGCAAATTAACTCTGTATAAGCATTTAAGATAAAACTTTGATAATATATTCTCTTTCACAGAGGGAAAACTCTAATGGTCAGGGTTCGGTTGCCGACTCCAAATGCAGCATCTGTCTTTTATACGAATTTGTATAGACTCCGGTTACTAAGGTACTAGATCCCTAGTGTGGACAGATGAAGAAATCCATCACAAACACAGTATTTGTAGTTCAACATAGGTACTTGACTGCCTCGTTGGTCGTGTTGGTCGCAAGTGCGACTGCCGATCGGGAGGTCCCGGGTTCGATTCCCGGGTCGAACACGGCAAAATTTTCTAAGTTAGATTTTCTAGTAGTGGTTCGTTAGTCTAGATATGTGCTCGATGCATGGCAATAGGCTCACCATCTATTCCATAGTGGGATGTAAACGTAACCGGTGAAACGTGGGAATGTTCTGCATTCCTCTGCCTACCTCTTCGGGGAGTACAGGCCTGAAGTTACGTTATTGCGCAATTAGCAGACATTAATGTCTAGTGGCATTCTCTACTGATCAATCCTTGGTGACGGTAAGAAATTGGCGATAGGCAGTAAAAATAAAAAACTAAGATGTTATAAATTGAAAAATAAATTAATATATACACATATAAACAACCTCTCTGCCTACCCCGTAATGGACCTGGCGTGAAGATATGTATCTTTGTACATATAAACAATTAAAACAAACTGCTTGATAAAAGAAACACGTTCCCATGTACTTACAAAATCAACTCCACGTAAACTGTGTCAAGTGTGCAATAAATCCAATGTATCTCTGAAGTACGTACCCATACCTCCGTAACATATGAGATATGGTGATGTTAGATAGTATATACATAATGATTTTTTTAAGTTTTTGTATCATCACCATTATTACCACCATTATCATAATCGTCTACCCTTTTATCGTTCCACCATTCGAAGATCGAAGTTGATGTCTAGCCTTTTGTACTGGCCGAGTGCAAACGTTTGAAGTTTTTTTTTTGTGCAAGTTTGAAAATCGAACGCGATGAGTCGTTCGAATCCGGTCGGCAGGTTGTCAGGACCTTTGCTACGTCTGCGACATCACGTAGTATCCGATGAGTGTGCCGACGTGATTCAGTAATGCCGTTTATCAATCACTGTGCCAGCTACGTGTCTCGCTACAACGTAACACATAGTACTTGTATGGTGCAACGTAGAAATGCGTACCTACATATTATGTACGTACCCAATCGTCTGTTAACTTTTTATCGGTCATTCTAAATTTTTACGCGTTTAGGATTTTTTTTAACTGCATTTTTTTTCAATGTTATCCGTACTGTGAACTTTTAGAATAGCGACAAATGTGGCGTTAATAATAGTTTTAATCATTTAATTTACAATACATTGTAGTGACTTCGTTTTATATTTAGGTTATGTTTATCACAACATAATCAATCAATATATCACAGTCAACTTCGTTTTTTATTTAAATTACATATATTTATCACAAAGTCTCGTCTTTTTTGTAACAAGTACAGTTTTGGAAGGTTCTAGTAATGTATGTTAGGAGTGTGAATGCTCATATATTATCGTTCTGCCTATTGCTGCTACAAGAAGTAGTACGAAAACATGTGTGCTGCGGTGATGGCGGGAGTTCATTATGAGACGCACAGCATGACAAGTCAGAGATGACAGAGAATTGGGGTAATGAAATGTTTTGTGAGGAACGATATGATGTGAAAGATAATACCAGTGGCTAGGTCGAGAACAATAATGCGTAGTTAGTGATGATGCGGATGATGATATCCAGAAATAGTATAATAAATAAAAGGGCATTTATTAAAATATTTAAATGGCGACCTTGAATAGTAGGGTTGGTAAACCTATTCCGATTATTGATTAATTAAAAGGAGTCGTAAACTTAAACCTAGTCACATAGAATGCCGGTGCAAGAATATTATCATTAAACTATTACGACGTCTTCACTCTGTCCCTAACAGACATGTCATGTACGCATTTACATATTTTGGAAATGTATTTCTAAAAATCCGGCGTTAAAGTGGTCTTACGCCTTTTATATAACCCTTACCAATAAAGTAAACTGTGAGTTAGTCAGTGTAAAACAATCATGACCTAGTCAAGGAGATTCTGTTAGAAACGTAGAGTTGATTGTGCTGTTTTAATTTGACGCGGGATGCCTGGTCGCACGTAGGACTGTTGGTGAGCGGCGCGTGAATCATTAAGCAATGACATCAGTGTCATTGATTAGTTTCCAATCAGGTTAAGTTAACGCCCAATATAGAAATGCAATACCTTCAAATGTATATATACATCAAATATTATAATAGAATTTAGTCGCTTTTTGTAAATACAGTTTCTCTTGTAGATGAAATAATTTGCATCGACAGCTTCCGACCTGTAAATGTACCATTAAATACAATACATTAGAATACAATACAAACGATACGATCAATACGTGTGTCTATAAATTGGCTATGACGTACATGACTGCGTCGTTGGTCGAATGGTTGCGAGCGTGATTGTCGATCGACAGGTCCTGGATTCAAATCCCAGCTCGGGTGTTATATTGTATTTATTAACTACAGTTTCTAGACAAAAAATTTTTAGTAGTACCTCGGAGACTGTGTTTGCGCCCGGTGTACGGCAATAGACTTACCACCTGTTCCATAGTGGGGGTGGGTGTACACGTAGCTGGTGAAACGTGAGACTGTACTACATTCCTCTGCCTACTTCTTCGAGGATTACAGGCGTGATGATACGTTCCTTTGCCTTCCCTTGTGTACCATTTCTTTCAGGTGACTCGTACATGACGTGGTCGTTAATGACGATGACATTTATATAGAGACAGCATTACAATTCGATATTTCAAATCGTACGACGTCTTTATGACGCATCAACAAATAGATAAATCTGCTCGTAATATGATGTTTGTAGTTTTTTTTGTTATATTTATTTGCATAATTAAATATTACACGTAATATTCCTTTGTATATCTAGTCATTTTCCTAGTATATCACTTCCAGTATTATGTGTATATTATTTTGAAGCGTTAAACTTTGTTAGTAATTACGTCAATCCGGTTTTGCAGACTACTTTCTTCTGTATCAAAATCTTGTCTAATTGTTCTGTACATATGCTTGTATATATTTATATTTATTTTGTAAGTCAGTAGAGTAAGCGTTATCAGTGATATACAATATGTAAGTGACGTGATAATTCCATACACTAACATATCTTTTTTATGCCTTATCGTTTGCATTTTACTCGTTTATCACGACGCCTTAAAGTTGTATTACGATCGAGTTAAGTTGATCGATTGATTCGTGGAAAGATAAGTGGGCTTTGCGTGGTCGAAAGGTCATTACCTATATTAATTGATAAGACAAGACTGTCGGTAGACAACACAGATGTTGTCCAATTATCATCAGGTTGTTAGTTCATCTGGTTGTCAGGCTAAATACCTACGTTTATGGTAAACAATTGCTGTTGTGTTGAAGGTGTCTGTGATCTGCACCTAAGACGCTCGAGCTGTATCCAGTATTAGTGCTAGTACCATTGCCAGTTGTTATTAGAACGCTAAGCCATTGTTCCTTATAAGAATTAAATAAGACCCATAAGAACACTAATTAAGACCCCTGAAAACTAAGTACGATGCATGAGGACTAAGTCAGACCTATAAGAACTAAGTAAGTTCCGTAAGACTAAGTTAGACCTCCAAGTGAACTATTTCGTTTAAGATTTATCTGTTTATCATAGGCTAATCTAGCTGGGGTTAAAAACAAAAGTAACTTCAGTTTCCTTTAGCAAAAGTTAATTTTTATTTAATTGTTAAGAATATTACATATTTATATACCTAATCGCTTAATATACTTTATAAAGAGTATGTTCCATTATTTACAGACATCGGTATTGTTATAACAAAACTCTAAACGATAATAAGATTAGAGCAAAACCTGCGCTTTTCGCAGAACGGTTAATTAAATTCACTATAACGCCGATGATCCAATGGTCGATCAATAAAGCTGCGGCCATGTCGTTGAACTCGGCGGCTTGTTATGGCTCACTTGTCTTTATACAGCTGCGAAGTTATCACGACGCCATCCTCATTATTTCCTGAGTAATCTCACAGCTGATTCGATTTGCTTACTTATTCTGTTGATCGGAATTCTCTTAATTACTTGCGCATATTTAAACAAAGTGTTTAGTCTCATTGACAGCGCGTCCCTTGTCCCTACGAATAAATAGAAGAAATGTAAGGCTAATAAATAATATTGGAAATAGTTTTATGCGGATTCATTCACCGTTCCATATCTAAGTATTGTTTCGTATTTTTTATAAGCTCTATGATCGCGTTTGAGTACAATCTCAGCTGATAGCAAGCGAGATGTAGCGTTAGGATTTACATGCTTCCCAAGAATGTGTCTGTTCGCTCTCTAATGTGTCTCAGTGTTATATTATGTAGAGTTTTATATTGTACTCTGTTGATACATTGATACCACGTAAACCTATCGCAGTGTGCCACGTAGAACTTTCCTTCCTGGTGAACCGGACACGTCATCTTATTTATAGCTATATTTGGCTAAGACTTCATATGCGTTGATTCACAAAGTCAAACGTTTCACGATGTTCACGATTACATAATTGGTGTTTTGTTTTGCATGCTGACAGTACAAGATCACATACGCCACTCACTTCTCGAGGACATGCGGATTTTGGGATAAATTATGTTTTACAATCGATTAGAGCGTATTATGTGTATAAAATGTTGTCTATGCTTACTATTTTTCAATTTGTTTTTCATCTTGCATGCTGACGGTAGAAGAACACATACTCCAAGCAATTATTGTGAACATGGGAAGTTTAGGATTTATTTTGCAGTTTAATTAGCAAAGGCCAAAAAAATACCACTTTTACACAATGGTGTTTCATCTTGCATGCTGACGGTACAAGATCACGTACGCCACTCACTATTCGCGTAGATGGGGATGGATTATATTAAAATGTTACCGTTGCTCGACAGCCCACAAACAGAGGCGAAAATAGCGAGTAATGTTTTCTGCGGCGTCGGCGGAGACTCAAGCACGCCGGACAATAGCGGCGCGACGTCGGAGCAATGCTCGTCAGGGGGCGCCAAGCCACGGATATGGAGTTAAAGTAAAAGAATTTAGTGCGTTATAATTAAACAGCAGTGCAGTTATAGTTGTGTCGTTCCCGTAACATTGTTTTTGTTAAAATTGAAACCATGATATAGAAATTTTGTTTTTGATCACTGTTCACGGTTTTGTTGTTTTTGATGGATTTCAAACATTCTCGCTTATTTCAGTTGTGGCATGCCGTTTCAGTCATTGCTCGGCAATTTACATTTAAATAGCCGAAGTTCTGTAATTATTAGAGCGACCAATCAAAATGTTTGTCATCTGAGTTTATTTGATGGGTTTATTTAATATTTATTTTTATTTATTTCCTTGTATTTTAAATTATAATGTACTCTGCATTTTATTAAGAAACATACAAGTGTTATAATAATATATCTGCCTGAAAAAATATTGAAAGGTATACAGTGTGTAGCTATAAAAATAAAACTTTTGTTAATCAGTTTTAATTGTAACGAAAATATATGTATACCTAATCTTTTTTTAAAGCCCGTGAAATAAACAAGGTTCCGTGGAATTGAATTTTTTTAAATTGATTTCGCATTACATTGTTAGTAGGTACCATTATAGTATAATGTATTATTATTTTAAGTTTAAAATGATGTACAGTTTAATATGTTTATGTAACATAGGTAGGTATTTTATTTTATCACAGTGCCAGTATTGGCGGTCCAATATGTTGTGTTGGGTTAGGTGATTCCACTGTACATATTATTGTTGTCTGACATTCGTAATAGGTTAGCTTTCACCGGCTCCTTAAAGATTTTGTATGAGTACACTCATGTATGTATGTGATTGAATAATGTTAATGGTCTTTATTGGAACAGTTCTAGATCCGGCCGTTTCTAGATCTGTACTTCTTTTGTAACTTCTTTTGTGAACTCCGGGAGCCGAGACTAGTAAGCTCACCTCTACAAATTCTCTTGTTGTTGTTCGTATTGAGAATCACCGTAATTGAGTTAAGCCGATGCACGATTTAATCAACTCTTTAGGACTTCCGTTGTGTAGTAGTCCTGTGATTTTTGAAGTTAAATATATGCCGTTGAGGCCGAGGGCTTCCTGGCCACGAAACACCGAAGGCAGATTATATGCCCGATTTTATTAGAACCATAAAGTTTACAATAATTATAATTGGATTACAAAAGACATCTAGTAAAATGTCATGAACATTATTCAATAGCATTTTTTTGGTTGATGGATATTTTGTCTCGAAATATGAACAGTGAATGTTACAAGAGGAAACATAACATTCAATGTTACGCTCGAGCTAACACCGAAAATAAATTATATTGAGATTATTATTAAATATTGAGATTTCATTTTTGTTTACAATTTATTTTATACATATTGCATCACAAATATAAATTGTGAACCAGTGATGTTTGTAATAATTTTTGGTTTGTGGTAAAATTGATATTTGGATCCACATAATAATCTAAATACATATATTAGATTTATTTATCCCGTCGCAGTTCA
The DNA here is from genome assembly GCA_018245835.1 of Mysoria sejanus stolli. Lineage (NCBI taxonomy): Eukaryota > Metazoa > Arthropoda > Insecta > Lepidoptera > Hesperiidae > Mysarbia > Mysarbia sejanus. Next base: position 6,029 of record DWEJ01000400.1, on the reverse strand, counting down.
GACGTGCTCGCAGACAGCAAATATTCTGTAAAGTTGAGCAATTCTTATGGACTATTACGATCTTTTCTGTAGTTCTTCCTGGGCACGTTTTCTTTTAATTCTAAGGTCACGTTTGGGGTTAGATCACGGTCAGACATAACACTCGTTTGCCGCCGCCGGAGAGTTAGAAACTACAAAAAAGCTAATACCTAGTAATGATTTCGTGATGAGAATGAATGATTTCAGTGACAAAATTTCCAAAGAAATGTTTTTCGATTATATTTTGTTCATTTATTGAAATTCTCACACGCTTCACGTGTTTTTTCATAGTAAGATCTTTAATTTTGTTGATTAACGGGCTCAAATTTATCTTTTCAGTTTATATTATTTGCTGTTTGATTTTTAATTAATATACTAAATTATTGCGGCCCACTGTCGCCATGGGCCTGGTAGTTGATCTGTTAATTATCAACTTTAGTGTGTTAAAAATACCCATATAATGTAGCCTGTGTTGATAACTGTTGTATTACGCGATGCGGGCCATTTTTACGATAATTTTCAAACTGATAATTATCAGTTTAAATTATACCGCACACGGTGTTATCTGCTCATAATCGTAATACCATTCTATATTCGATTACATTATCTGGCGAGTGGTTACGCCCATACGTTTTGTGCATTAAGCGGCCTTTGGCAGTTGTGGTCTTTCCTCATTCTATTAGCACACACATATACACATATAAACACACACACACACACACAAACATAGCTACTATACAATGTACGTTAACAAACAATTGCAGAAACATGTTGTTTATGTAAAAACAATATATTTTCATATCGTCTGTTTCGTGACAGAATCCTTGATGTGTAAATTGTATACATTGTTTAAATTGTCTGTGTAAATTATTATAATTGTTATAACGACCTCAATTAGCAGAGAGTGGGAAAATTAGAATCATCCCTTATTTCGCTTTGTACAATCGTTTTTGTGTAATAATAAATACATACGTTTGCTTTCACGGCACATAATTGCTATCGTGTAAATATTGTGTACTTTAATAGGATAAATATTATTTATAACAATATTGACAAATATTTCTTTTGTCATTGGACATACCGAATTTTAATTTTACCACAAACCCGTGTATATTTTATAAATTTTTACAATTAAACATTTGTGTATCTAATACCTAACTCTTAATACTCTTGTCACAAATTTTCCGATCAAAATTTTCAAATTTTATCTCATGATTTATTTCGTTCAATCGTACGCTTAGTATGTATGTAATATCTAGAGTGTATGTTTGTTTATCAACTTACCCACATGTTTACGTCGCAAGTTTTTCCTTGTTATTCTAACTTGTTACGCTTATCTGCAACTGTGTGATTTTTACATCATTTTTACGTGCTTCATTTGCATAAAACTCTTGTATTTTGTTACGAAGTTGTCTATTAACGTTTGTTTCAGACTGTTTAATTGTAGGTTCACCCGGGGATAGCGTGATTACATTTTTCAAATTGACTACAGTCGTCGCACCTACAATATCCAATATGCCGTGCTGCCCGCCTATTTCTCTTGTTATTTATGCGGTACAATATTTGTAATGTGATACTTCTGTTCCAAATCCATTAAGCGTATCGAATAAGGCCGACGTTATTAAGGCCTGTGACTTTTGTGAGGTTTTCAATTGTTTATTGTAAAGACGTCAATAGTCTCGGGACACATGAGGCGTTGTGGACGCATTAACATTGTATCGTGTATTTGAAAGTAATTTGTAACGTTTCATATAACATCGTTTTATGATGTAAAAGAAACATTTGAAAGTAACCAGTAAATAAAGAGGGCCTGTCTTTTCTCTCTCTCTCTCTCTCTCTCTCTTCTAGTCACTTTTAACCGACCCTTTGAAACTTCCACCTGATGCAGACCGTACTTAATATGATACGAATACGAATATGATATTATTTTTTATTCTTTTTTTAAGTGCGACATCCTATTTTCATGTCGTTTATTCTTGCATCGTCCTTTATCGTACTTTTACTGATAACTATAGACTTTGCATGGAATCCGAAGTAAGTTGGCTGCGATCCAAATTACTGAGTTTTATAAATTTGGTCTTCCACATTTGTATGATCACCTTCTACAGAGAACACTAGGTAGTGGTATTTATATCTACAGACACGCCCGCTATGTATTTTTTAAATTTCTCATTCAACATAAAGTTGGAACCAGGAATTATTCAGACATCTGTAGGTGCATACAACGTAACTTATTTTTTTTTAATATCACGCGAATGTATTGTACACTGTTTACGTGTACTTTGTGAGCAGATGTTGTTTCGTCGTTTGACCTCATTAAGAAATGTCATATTTGACGGTTGACATGCAGTTACAAATATGTTGTGTCACAAAATATAGTCGCAAATTTCCCTTCATTATACATGTACGGTTAATAAAATATTTGAGTATTATTTTATATTTCATTATATCTGTGTTCCTATTTGACTCGTGCGAGATGTATGCATATTTTGTGTTATGTTTTATTTGAATTTTTTTGTTCTCAAATTTGTCTTCTGGCTTTGTTTTTTACAGTTTTTGCGCCAATTTATTTTTCTTCATTTTTTCTGAGCTTACCATTGAATCTAAGGTTAGTTTATGAAACAAAAAGTTCAGAAACACTGTTGTCCAAAATGTTTATATGGTTTTATTAGTCAATAAATGAAGAACTCTTTTTAGAGCTGTGCATTTAAAATTAATTTATATGATAGGTATATATTAATTAGAACAGTTGTTGATGTGAATTTTGCACGCGGATTAGTTGTTAATTGAATTCCGATAAGAGAATAATTGGATTGTTGCTCTACAATCACGACCACTACGAATAGATATGTGCTCTGACGTATACATTTATAAATTATTATTAAATATTGAGTAAATAAAATGTTAATTTGATTAAATATGATATATAAGTCATTTACATGTACTAATACCTCACAAAATAAAGTTTTCAATTAAAATAATGGGTTGTCATTATTTTAACTGAAAACTGTCATTGTGGTCAATTAGGGTAACGAGCGTGGACAGATCGTAAATATTTTTATGGCTTAATTGGTTATTTCAGTCGGTAATATTAACTACAGGAAGCTAAGGCTGCTTACACACGACGCAAATTATTGTAATAATAAATAATTGTAAAGATTTTATTAATCTTTTATTTTTTTTATTATATTTTTCGTGCATCAAAGTCTGTTACTGATGTATAAATAATTCAGATCTAATTTGTTTTCATAAAGGAATATGTTGATAAATTTTAAATATATCGAAACGAAGAATAGAAAAAAACGTTAAACTATAAATTAATTAATCTGAGACCGAAATATGTTTATTTATGCACCCTTATTTTATTAATGTAGATACAGCCTTAGATAATTATAATAAATTGAAAAATATTTATAATTTAAATAATAGAGATAAGTATTTTTTTATTTAGAATTATATTTCTGTAGATTAAGTATAACTTTGTTACAACTAGAAAATGTATTAGTTTATTTCAATTTGTTAAAATTATTCTTGAAATTTTGTCAAAATTGGTAATTTTGGGGATACTTAAGCGCAACCGAGTCTGTGATCATTGAGTTCTGCGGCGGTCATGACAACACTGATAGTAAATTTATTTATGATTTAAAATAAAATGTTTTATTTGCATTATGGCGTTTCATTTGTGTTCTCCTGGTAAAGGTGTGTGTGTGTGTGTGTGTGCCAACATTGCCTATGAAATGTGTGCCTATTGAAGTAATTAATTATTTTGATTTTCATTCACTAACATTAATTGTTGTTTTGTGTTTAAATAATAACTGGTAATCGTCTTAAAATATTCGAGTTATTTAGAGGCAATATTAAAGTTCATTTTTTCTTCGAAATTACTTGGTATATTTTAATAGTCGCTTTGTTAGTTACAAATCGAAAATTTTATATTGATGAAGTATTTTTGCGAAATATAATTTAGTATTTAACACGCCGAATCAAATATACCTTTTGGTGCTTCAACATACACTTATTTATATGTAGATGTGCATCTCATACATAAAAAACAATTTTATGATTTCAGGTCCAATGAAGAGAGAAATACGTTTGTGTTGTGTGAGAGTACTGTGAAATAAACCTGAAGAAAACTTAAGAGTTTAATCGAAGCTATAAAAAAACAAATTAATTTTGTTTAATGGAAATAAGACACGCTTACGCTATACAAATGAATAGCTTTTTAAATGTTTTGTATGCTACAGAATCAGTTCTGCTTTCGGTTCTTTTATTTACCTAATACCTATATATTCTATGTATAGAATATGTTATTTCTGGATATATGACTTTACAAATTACTAGTCCGTTATATTTCTTTTATATTAGTGCCATTTACACGATTCTGTGGGTGGATACTACAGAAGATCTGGGATCGAATCTGGGATTCTTCTAGAGTGAAAATGGCCAAGGTCAATTTTCTACCGTTCTCAAAAACTTTGAGGCGGATTAAAGCGTGCGGGCCTTTATTGAGCATTGTATTATTAGCGTTACAGGGACTAATGTTTGAAGTAAAAAACTTTTACAACTTACAAGTAACTGTGTGCCACTACGATAATTGATTCAGGTAACCAAAGCAATGTTGACATGAGGCGAAAATCGAACTGAAAACTCCGAAATCCGAAAGAAATATTATTAGATAAAATTATTCATAACAGTATCCTGTTTCGTGATAGAAATAAGAAAAATAGCTGAAGAACAAAAGTAATAATGTATATTTGTCATTGTCTGTGTTACTAGATTTAGCGTTAATATAACGCACGCAAGCTAGAGCTACGTATTTCACTATAATGAGGTAATAATGAAGTACTAATTGTATAAGAAGTATTTGTGTAATTTTATCATGTTTTCAGAACAATTTTAATGTGAAAAGACCTTACAAGCGAGTAGAACGATGGCAAATTTATTTTCCGTATTATAGATTTTGGTAGGTGGAGTCAGATGGCGGGACTGGATGCACGTTCTCGGGGGTGCTGAGTTGATTTCTGCGTGTTATAATCATTTCGACTATTTTCATATACGTGTGATAAGAAATGTAACACAACGATAAGAGTTGTCTGATGGTACATGCTAATGATCTAATGTATCCTTACAAGTGACATGGTTCCAAGAGAAGCTCGAGTACATTTCTATATAAGTAAATTCCTAAAAATATCAAATAATTACATACGAGTATTTGCATTATAATGAGTAATGAAATGAGCCTTTTGGGGCCGTGTGTGTAATATTTATCTAAATTGTGAAATTTATACATATACAAAAAAATGAAACCGATTTGAAAGAACTCTGTCCCAACTTGCTTGAGCATTCAACATGCAGTAAGACCGACATTGCAGAGTTGCGAATTCTCTCCACAGTATGGACATGATATGGTTTCCATTTTATTCCCAGTTAAGGAGGAAACAAGCGTATAATTATTTGGCAACTAAAAATTTATACATGCTTCAGTATATTAAAGTTTAACTGATGTTGTTGCTACGTATTTTATTTCTAATTCAAAACTTATACCTTGAAGTAATAATATTCCGTACCATACCGCTCTTGCTCCACCTAGATACAGGTGTTCAGATCAATTCAACAAACTTATAAATTCGTATTTTATATGCCTGGTAGGTAAAATGCCAGAGATACTTCGCGAGAAAATGAGAAAATAAAGCGTCCTGAGCTACAGTATGTTATAAGAATCAGGAAAAGTTTCCTATCTGGGTATAGTTATGGTACGCTATATGTTACTAATATGACGATTTCTACTATTTACCTGCTTGGGCCTAATGAGTCCGAAATAAAAAAATGTCGCGCGTAAATAATAATTTAAATAATAATTCATTTATCTTTTCTGTAACATTTATCTTTTCGATAAATTTAAGTAATTAAAATTATTACTATAAACATTTTAAAATTAAAAATAAATAAATAAAAACAAGTTATAAAAAATAAACTTCATCTAAAATGTCCTTGTTAGGCATGGTTCCCAA
>DWEJ01000399.1:0-17094 GCA_018245835.1 Mysoria sejanus stolli | reverse complement strand
CCCGGGAATCGGACCCGCGACCTCCCGATCGGCAGTCGTACTTGCAATCAACACGACCAACGAGGCAGTCAATGATGGACATAGATTTATTTTACAAAATATTTTTTGCCAGGCCCATATATTCTAATATACCCATACTCTTCATACCGTCACATAACAATTTATTCGGAAATTTGTTGGCCTTTTATTTGACGTTTGATTTTTAACCTGCACTAAACTCGATTAATCGATTGGTTAATGGATAGATTGGTTTCTATCATAATCGCAATCTAAGACTTAAATCGAATATTTACCAATCGTGTGATAGTGATCACATAATCGATTTTATTTTTAATAATTCAAATTATTATCACCATTATTGATCTCTGCCGTACAATTTAAATGCAGCCAGTTACAGATAGCGATATCGTAAAAAAAAAGCAAGTCTGAAGCTCTGCCATTACTACATAATTCAGAATCAGTCATCCGTCAAAGGCACTATAGATGTAGAGTTTGGAATAATAAAATATGTAGCAAGGCTTAAAATGGATATTAAAGATGTATCAAATATACAGTGTGTTACATTTCAAGATACGAGTCGTATTGCCGTGGCTTAATTCAAGTTTCTGTGTATGTATTCTATGACTCGTATCATTCATACATAGTAATGAGGTATGGAGAACACCGCCGAGAACAAAACCAGAGCCGTGGGACGGTTCTGTAAGATTTGGGATTAAACGCTTAAGAAGATACCGTCTGTTGTTTATTCAATACACACACATACAAACACACACGCACACGTTTGAAATAACGGATACAAGTTAGCATCGGACCCTTTCTTGGAATTTTCTAGGGACACCTCGTTTTAAAATAATAAGATCTTAACGCATCCTCAAAACAACTGCTGGCCCATCTCGTTTCTAGTTTTGAATTGCATGTTATTTCGAGCTAAATTCGAGATACTACCAAAGGTTATTTTATATGACATTTGTTGTCATATTATAACGTAATTTAATAGAAACATCTATTGGAGGAAACCGGTTGTTTTCTTTGTGTTTTTAAACAAATTATTCGCATTGATCATGTGGTCATAATACTGCGAGTAATTTTTCCTTTAAAGGCGAGGAGAGGTTGATACTGAGTTGCAATGAATAATCCCACTAACTTTATTTGTTAATAAGTGACATCCGGCTTGAAGTATTATTTTTTAAGTTTATATGTAAATATAGTGATTTTCATGACGAACTTTACAAGCGACTTAAACAAAACATAAGAATGAAATGTAAAAAGAAAGAACTTCACGCCTGTAATCCCCAAAGAAGTAGGCAGAAGAATCCACATCATTCCCAAAAAAAATATCAAATTAATTTAAACATATTTGTAAATTTTATATAAAAATATTATCTGTATGATAAAGTCACGCTATGACTGGTTGACTGAGAGGCTGTGCGCTGCGACCCCCAACCCGCGAGCCTCGTCGTGATTGTGGGCATAACCACTCACCGGTTGGCTAGGTCCAGCAGTGGGTAACAGGCTGATGGTGGCGCTTATAGGGTACACAGTACATACCGAGTGCAATATACCTTTTACATTCGTCGTCAGGCTCAAGCGATTTGTATAAAAATTTTTTTCAATTGTAACAACAATTTGTCTCCAAACCTTATAGTTTAATACTATTTTTGTAATTCCACACGTTATGTTGATTGTGCCTTCCTGTTTCAATAGTCCTCTTACAAGTGTCTCTCGTTGTTATGCGGAGCACGCGGGCCTCGGACGGGACGCGCCGCCGGACGGACAAACAGACCGCCTTTGTTCCTACACATTGTTGCCTAACAGTTTTGTAAGAGTAAAAGTAAATAATGACGCATATAGATTCCGGTGGTCACAGACGCTGCTGTGATATGAATGTTGTAGCGAGACATATGTATCTTTATGACTGAGATAGGTTGATGATGATAAAGCATATGACGAATATATTACAAAATGTTTTCTAAGGTGATAGCATACATACTGTGATACAGCTATAACATACATATATTGTATGTCGTCATAATATGGGGTGCGAGCTAGGGGTGAGAGCCGAGGGGCGCAACGCGGACGCCAGCTCGGCATATCCTACTTACTCGTACTTGATATTTTGGACAATTCACAGAATATCTTTATATATTGTAGCCTATGTGTTATTCTGATCTATAAGCTATATTATTGTAAAGATTCATTAAAATCCATTAAGTAGTTTTTACGTGAAAGAGTAACAAACATTCATCCATACTTACAAACTTTCGCGTTTATAATATTAATAGGATAGGATAGGATAGGATTAATAGGATTCAAACTGGTATGAATATATCCTACATATTTTGTGTGGAGATGTCCCAAGATATTATTATTATTATTTTCATATTCTCATTCTTCCAGGAATCTGTTAGAATTTTTTCACTGTATAGGAAAACATTAACGTTACATTGCATTAAATTAATTTACATGTAGGTAATGACGCCGAAATATATTTAAATTACACCGTCCGTCCGTTATTGAATTTCAAAGATATTCGACATGACATTACATAAGGTAAGTAGCGTGCCCGCAGTATGACGTGTCATACAATAGATCGTTGAACGAGAAAATTTTATCGCTTTCAAATTTACCGCCAATAAGCAAATATATTATGTCCTCTTTAGGTCTGGTCTATGTATGCTATTTATAAATACTGAGACGATCCCCTCGACTAGATATTACGATTTTATAGAATTTAGTAGGAACTTATTTTCGATGCCCAATAAAGAAAGATAATGTATCTGAAGAGTATTAAGAGTATTTAATAGTAATAACTAGAAGATAATTTTTACGTCGATATATTTTTAACATTTCCTCGCTCGATCTCCACTAGTGTGTGTGTACAAGCTAACCGTACACCATTTTCATTTGCAAATTAAATAAACAGGGGTCAAGAGGCATCTGGATTGAACCCTTGATTCGGACCCCCAGGATTACAGATTATAGCCCTGATATTGTTAAGCCTTTCGAGATTACAGCCGTAATACGATTCGAATTTATTTCCTTCTCGAAAAGATAAAGTAGGATTCTTTCTTAATTATGTACGCCATATTTAATTGAGATTTGTTTTGCGTTGATTTCAATTTAGACTCTTTTGATTAATTTAACGTTCTTGTCTTTTTGTTTTATGGCGTCGAAAAAAATTTTAATCTAAAAAGATGATATAACAGTTATATAATTTAGTGGAGATATTTAAGTTACTGGTATGTTGATTCAGTTAGTCAGGCTGGTCATTAATCAGGCTGACGTTGGAGTTCTGGGTTCGATTCCAATCCAGCACAAACTTTTGTGATACAAGGATGTATATTTTCCGTGTTTGAGTACCTTTAGCATATTCAATGCAAAAGTTCGTATATAAAAATGATATACTCTTATTGAAGCAGAGTTCTCCGTGCCGGAGCGGAATAAGACTACCTCGACACCGTGTTGGGATACAGGGTGTTGGAAGAGGCGACTCAACCGACGCTGGCAAATCGCAGTTTAGTGCAATCTGCCTAGGCACAGCTAAATACCCTGGCGCTTAGGAACAGCAGTGAAGCCGACGCAAGTGTCTGTACTCTGCGATCCTCCAGTCGCATGCCCAAGGTGGGAATAATAGCAAACCCCCAAAGCTGATGATGGTGGATAGATACCTAAGTATCTAGAAAAAAATATTACAACAAATAACTACGTATAAATGTCTATATATAGATGTTTCTGTAAATGTCATTTCTATATAACTGTTTATTTTTATAATATGGAAGTGGCAGACGAGCATGCAGTCCACCTGATGATAAATGGCTACTGCCATGGACATTTGTAATCATCCCCAGATAAGATTAAATTCCTATCTCATTTCGACCATAGATGCGCCTCTACCCCTGAGGCCTAAGCTGGAATGCCTCGAAAAAGTATGTTTCCCTTACCACACCCTACAAAACAGAACACAGCAGCGCTTAACACTGCTGTTATAAGGCAGAAATATGTGTGGTGGTGGTGCCGCCAGAGTGGAACTATAGAGGGTTCTACCACCTTTAAAATAATATATTATATTGGAATAAAAATGCACCTACCAAAAGGCTGTATTCTCCACTCAGGGTTGTCTTGTAGAGAATACTATTAGGCGTTAAATAAGTATGCCTTTGTCATCGTTAACTTAAGGTGCTACAAAAGCTTAAATAAATGTTTTTAAAAATAAACATAAAATACAGCAGCACAGACTACATTCCAAGAGGTGTTTTTTTTAGAAAAACGATTAAAAGAACAGGTAGACCATCGCCTAATGCTTCTAGTATGACATTATTATGAGAATATTTATTTACTCGTCGAACGCGCTGATTAGAGCCAACTTTATTGTAGAATATTCTAAGGCTACACTCCAGACAACGTTTAACGACCTCTTTATAGTGACGATAATTGAGGTTGACTCCTCAAAGCGCCGTCTAAAGTTGGATTACACTTTTACGTTATTAAATAAAATATGAAAATATACCTTTGTTCGATTTTCCTTTATAAACATTCATGTATTTGCTTCGTTATTTACCTACCAATATAAAGTGTAAATAAATAATGAATTATACATTAAAATATATCTTATACCTATATGCGTGCGTACATGCATACACCTGAAATCTCAGCGATGCTTATAGCTGAGATTTCAGTTCTTTTTTTCTAAGAGCCTACCCTTGCACTCATGGCACGCACGTTAATTAGTAAAGATCTTTCGTAATGACGTTGAAAGTACATATCATGACGCAACATAACCAAAATGAACAGAAGTTAAATATGAACCAACAGTTGCATTTTTATTGGCCACGGCAGGTCGTGGAAATTTATACACAACATCGATTGTGTTTATGTCACAAGACATTCTATTTTATATCTAATATTAATACTATTAGAATATTAATACTAATAGAGCGTCCAAATGATGAATGTGGTGCCTTCGTTTAATTGCGGGTACACGACCCATTATGGATCATATATGTTATTTATGTTTGTTTTGTGTATCATGTGTTGGTGAGCCTATTTTTAATAAATAAATAAATAAATACTGCTATCTCTGCGTAACATAAACACATGAAAGAATACGATACTTATACGTATTACACGTATTTTGTTTCCATTGTAGTCGTTGATGACGATTTTATTCAGATGAAAAATTTTATGCTCGTTTGCATAATGCATTGTATAATATAATTGGTGAATCGTAGAACTATAGTACACTCTTCTGTATAGCCCTTCGGGGAAACACAAGCGTGACGTCGTGTTATGAGAAAATATCCCTACACGGTCCACGTCGATTTATCTGACAATGTTTTTCAAGAACTTTCTCGAAAATTTTGCGTCTCTTTTCATTTATTTCCTATGATCGTATAATTCACAAACAACACGTGTAATATCTTTAAGGATTACACGTTGAACATACTGTCATATACATTTCCTTTACTAGTGTGTCATACTTAAGATATTTCCGGTATTTACGCTAAGGTAATCTCACGAGGTAATATACAATACTGAAGTATGGCATTTTTGGTCTAAACCTTTACTATAAACCTTTTTTTAAATCTTAATTACAATATGGTTGATGATAATGATGAATGTAAATACTATGATTTTGATATTTTTTAATATTGCATATGGCTTTATTTTTGCCATTACAAATCACAGTGAAGTTAATACAACCTCTCAACATTTATGCAAATTACACTTCAGTTGTCCTGAAAGTTAAATTAATGTTGACAATTTACTTATGTGATGATTTCATATCATCACTCTTCATATATTCATTCTTTTATCTGTTTATAATATTGTACGCAATTTGGGGATCTCATATAGATTTTAAACAAGTTAACCCATCTTGAAAGAACATACGTTGCTTAAGTTGGTACACATTTAGTATTGTGCATTAACGCTCGGGCGACGTGCATGAGTAAAATACGGAAAAATTGAAAATTTTTACTAAGTTGGATTTTCTTATTCTCAGAACACCTGTCGGCCATCGTGGGGGACACGGCGCGTATCCGCTGCCCCATCGACGGCAGGTCCTGCGGCATGATGCACAGCATCAAGTGGTACAAATCGGACGTCCGAGTCTACGTGTTCTCTGGCACCAAGGATTCCGTCATCGACCGCCCCGAGGGAGTGATGATGGAAAGGTAACAAACTTTATACTAATTCAGTTTTTTCAAACATATACACATGCTACAAAGTTTAATCGAAAAGTTTAAAAAAAAGAACTGTTTCAGAAATTGCACGTCATAATTTCGAAGAACGGTTTTTCATATTTAATACAGACGGCCGGGTTGAAGTAGAAATCAATAATAAAAACCTTTGTTGCCACTTGCCTTTCTATGACATAATAAATATCATAATAATATTAATTACAGCTTTAGTAATAACATAAATGAAACATCACGCCTTGAATCCCCGAAGAGGTAGGCTGAGGATTATAGCACATTTCTAGATTTCACCAATTACTTTACTAACCGAATTAATAATAATGATAACGCTTCTTAGTATCCCATTGTTAACATAATAGTGAAAGGATTAGCAAATCAGCTTAGATAGCTTTCCGATTGCCTGCAATACAATAGACATGCAGTGCCTTTATGAATAAGTAGGTCGCGTAAGAGATTTCTCTCAAGTATCTTATAATGCCTGCCTCGTTAATCGTGTTGGTTGCAAGTGCGACTGCCCATCTGGAGGACCCGGGTTCGATTCTCAGGTGGGACACTACAAAATTTTCTAATTTAGATTTTCTAGTAGATTTTCTGTAGATCTGGACATGTGCCCGATGCATGGCATATGTAGATCTGGACATGTGCCCGATGCATGGCAATAGGCTTACCTGTTTCATAGTTCAACTATGAAACAGGTTAACGTAATTTGTGAAACGTGGGATCGTTCTGTCTTCCTCCGCCTACCTCTTTGAGGATTACAGCCGTGAGGTTACATTTTTACGTATCTTATAATCATTACTCTTAATTAATCAATCGACACAGTCTCAATTTTTACATGCAACTTTTATAATTGCCAAAAGTAATGACAATGACAAAGGAAACGCTAAATTTAACCATTTTTATACTGCTAATTACGCTGGCGCGTCGCCACCAAAAGTTTCGTTCGTTCGTTTCGTCGATATGTATATCATGTACCAGGGCTTAATATTAAATAATAATAATATCTTGGTAAAGCAAATACACACGACCACTAAGACACAAATTAAATAGAGCCTGTGTTTTGTAATACTGCCATAGAGATGTGGTGAATATTATTCGCAGACAAAATAACTAGATCCTCCTATTTGTCACGCAAATACCTTAGTTGTAAAGTTTTTGTAATATAAGTACAATTCGTACAAGTAATTTATCACAATGTATAAAATATCCTAAATAATATTGAATCTTAAAGGATTTGATTCAATCCAGAGAAATAGTTAATGAAAAAAAAATCTAATTAGAAAATCAAACCGCTACGATTCAATTTATACATACAAACATTGATCACTTAGTGTTGCTTACATCTTATAATTCAACCGTAAAGGTACATCTAAGTTCTATAGTTGCATAATTACCATATCGTATCAACAAAGATAAATCACAGTCGAAACAAAATTAAGAGCGATGTGTTGGACACGTTTCATGGCTAAAAGCACCATATCAAAATATCACTTTATATACATGCATACATACGAGTACGTGTAAATAAAATATTGACACAGAGTGATGTAAGCAGAAGCTTCATTGAAATCAACTCTATTAGATTTCCAGTGAACAATGGAAACGAGTTCGTAGTTCCATTATCACTCGTTAATAAATCCGATCGAGCTTATTACGTAGTGAGCGTCCAATCGGGCTTTTATTACGTGTATCGATGGAAATTTTGAGGAATAAATGGTAGAAAGAAGAAGAAGAAAATGGTAAAGTAATGGTAGAAATATTCGTTTGCCTTCGGAGAAGTACAGGCGTGTTGTTTTCTAACATTATGCTAAGTAATTATATAATTGTATGGCGTGTATGAATAATACAATCGGTAAGCAGGGTTGCACGTGGATATTTTGAAATCGTAGTTTTCTTTAAAATATGCTAGATGTCAGTCAGTACAAGTGTATGTGATCTTTTTTATTAAGATATAAGAAGCGAATATTTTTTTAAGACCGAGGTCGTTTTTAATTCTTCGTTTATACTTACGATAAAGTGAACTAAAGTCATAATCCATCTATTTAATTTATTTACTGTCAAGCACTTACATTTAAGTTTCAATGTTCTTCCTTCACATATCATATTTAACAGTCTACATAGCAATATAATAATAATAATGAATTTACACGTTACACTACCGCCATTTCGATCTCATTGAGTATTCTATTAGTCTTGCTACGAATGTCGGCTAAGCCAATTGTTACTCGCAAACGTATCATACCCTATGTCTTTATAGTAAGGGTTATTTTCCCTTAATCTAAATGATATCTAGACGTTGTTTTCATCGGTAATAAGGATAGTCTAGACTCGATGACATTTGACTTACGATTCCGTATTACGTTAAGTTAGCGAGTCAAGCTATATTTTAAAGGAAATAAAATCGTCTGGACCCATTGTACCGTTACACGATAACGATCTTATGGTCTGACACATTCATTAATATACTAACCGGAGTTCTAATTACAGATATTCCGTACATGTGTGTGCGTGCAGGGACTCACATCCTTGTGTGCGTTTATTGAAGACTGGAGCGTTGTGTAATGGTGAAATTACATCGATATAAAGTAACAAAAATTAACGCTATCTGATACAAAAAAATTGAATCACGATATTTACACCTGTAATCCCCGAAGAGGTAGGCAGAGGAGCGTAATGCACACCCACGTTTCACCAGTTACGTTAACCGCCTACTATGGAATAGGTCGTAAGCGTTTTGCCATATACCAGGTAAATTGCCAATCTCCGAGCGACTACCGGAAAATCTTAATTAGAAAAATCCAATATTGCCCAACCGAGAATTTGAAACCAGAAATTTATATTTTTTTACTTCACATTTTTTTATTTACAAATTGTATTATGCATGAATGCAGATTACCTAGTACTGCATCTCATCTATATTCAGATCAAACGTAGATGCGTTACCCCTAAGGAGAAAGTTGGATAGCCTCTAGTGTGTGTAGAGTCGACCTCGCTCTACAAGCTTTAGAAAGCGCAGTAATGTCATCATAAAACATAATTCCAGATCAAAGTCTGGACACTATTTTTATGTTTATCCTAGTACCTTATTCATTTAGAAATCATTTGCTAGGTCTTTTATTTAATATATGTATGGATGAATTTGATAATTAAATAAATACAGACTACTTCGCTAATCGAGTGGTCGCAAGCGTGACTGCGGATCGAAAGGTCCTATGTTCGAATTCGAGGTCGGGTGCTGTTGAATTTTTATTATATGTGTATTATCGCTGTTATGCCGGACGAGCCTCCAAATGTAGTATCTCTGGGATGTAGGATCGATACTTGTATTATATGTTATATTGGAAATCATAGGGCAATAGTAAATATAGATGTTTGTTTATTCATCAACATCACAAAAAAAGATCCGTCTTACATGAAGTCTCGACTAGAACTCTCTTAACTCAAAGCACAAGTACATTTTATTGTACCCGCGGCTCACCCCGCTCATACTAGCCTTTGTATTCTAAAATATACTTTACAATATATAGTGCACATTCCGTTCTCAAGAAATCTTATCTTTTATCTATTGTCTATTTCAATGTTACACAAAATATCTGGCACATTACAGTCCGCATCTGTACACAGCATGCCCACAATGCCCATACTCTAATCTTATGACTTTATAACACCGCAAATTCTTACAGCAATTAAAATGAAACTTAAATAACAAATTACAGACAATAAACTTAAATTACTATTATATAATTCTAAAACCCTACAAATGTAAGCCAGCTTGACTCACTTTTGTTATATCGGGATTGCTCGACTAGATACGAGGTTCTTCTTCATAAGCTCCCGCGAATTGCTGCGAGGTCGCGGTAGAATTTTCTAAAGTTTTTTTTTAAATGGCTCGTAGTTTCGTTTTGTGCTCGGTATATAGCAATAAACTCATCACCTACACCACAACGGGACGTAAACTTAAATACTAAAAAGTTGGTGTACTACCCTCCTTTGTTCACCTCTTCGGGGATTTTAGGCGCCATGTTATGTTTAATACAATTTACAGAAAATTTTGTGAACATCAAAAAAAGTTGTTTAAAATAAATTATAACTAGTATAAAATCAAACAGTCACCTCAGTGGCGAATATTCTTTGCCACCAATTTCCATACACATTTTAACAACAATTTTCAACAACACTTATAATGCCGACACGTACATCAAATAAAATATTTCACAAAAAGCCCTGAAAAGTTACGTGAATATGACAGCAAGAGAATATTTTCAGTGGTGAATAAAAATATTTTCAGGTTACATTTTCAGAACGCAAGTATTTTACGTCACGCGTGTAAGCCCTTTGTTGTTTAATGTCAGAAAATCATCGCTCGCTATGAGTCTTAATATTGCTTTATTTACTTTTATCTTAATAATATTTTACAATATGTATAGAATGTATAACATTGCCTCTCGTTATTGATTAATCTCATAATATATAGCACTTTTGTTATATTAAAAAGATGTGACCCACTACCCCACATATTGCGAAGTTTTTAAAAATGTCTTCGTGCATTTTTTGATTTCATATTTTCGTTTAAAGATTTCTTCAATTATGTGAAAACTAAAACATGTCTTACTGAAACATAAATGTCTATTTATGAAAATATTTATACAACTCTACATCTGAGAATGCTAAAACATTAGGAAAGCTCGACATGCTTAGATATGTTTATATTAATATAATTCTATAACCTATCAAAATATACATATGTACATTGCTATGAAGTCTGTTGTTAAAACAATACATGTTATAGTTTTGTGTGATTTGATACATGATTTTTGACGAATAAGGTAACTAAAACAAAAGAGGTTTTTAACCCGAAAGTGCATTAGCTGCATTCCAAACAGCAATAGACTACATTTCAAAAAGTTATTGGTTGCATTCATTTATGGCTCCATTGTACTTATTACTTTTGATATGCCTCAACCTTAAGGCCACAAACACTATTAACACTACTACACACTACTTACAAATACTTTTTCTCAAATAAGGTAAATCAAAGGTCTTTTTAAAAAGTAACATATATAAAATATATTTTAGAAAGAAGTATTTATAAACGCGAAACCGGGACTGTTTTTAATTACCAGAACAAAGAGAAATCATAAAATGTAGAGCTTACTTACTCTTAAAAAACATTGACCTATTTAGCAATTGTGCAGAACATATGAAAGGTTACTTAAATAAAACATACATTTAGTATAAAATTACTTCAGCTAAAAGCGGCGCTAGCCAATCGGAGTATGATGCAGGCTATCTAGGCATAATTAAATGCCCTAGCCGCCTGCGGGCAGCAGTGTAAGTGCTGCGAAAAGCTATGTACTGCGATACCCAAATTTGTATGCCCATCATGGAAATTATGGATATATCCCCACAGGGGAGGATTATGTCCAGCAGTAAATTGCAATAGGCTGGTGGTGATGATGAATTATAAATAATAATGATGGTGATGATGAAATATAAATAACAATGATGGTGATGATGAATTATAAATAACAATGATGGTGATGATGAAATATAAATAAGATAACGAAGGTATAAGCGTATATATGAATTCAGTATTGTAACAGAAGTTCCGAGTTTGATTTTAGAGAGCAAATATTTGCCACATAGGCAGTTGTTTGTTTTCGGTCCCGATGACCGTATAGAATTTGTGACAGCGTGCGAATCTATAGGAGATATAGGAATAATAGTGTATTTGAAAAGAATAGGCGCAAAAAACATTAACTGTCTATTTATGTTTTATAAAAATAAAATCGAAGAAAAGAGTCTTCAGAATTAAAGTGTTACCTAGAAATTATTTTTTTGTGCAAATTATTAAAATATTTCAAATGTATGTAGATATTTCTAATTTGTTTTTTTAATATGTCTTCTTGCAAAATGTGGTTGGTTATCTTCATTTATGTAACACTTCCAATAAACTACTTTCGTAGGTATATGAATTACGTAAAGCAGAAAGTACCTCAATAAGGTAACATCCATTTTTGAGGAAAAAAGTGATCTATAAAAGCAGAACACGTATTAATCATCAACATATACATTGTATATCCGGATCATCTAGGAGATAAGATAAAAAAGTTCAAAACAAAATCAATAACAATACCTTAATGCAATTAAAAATATATCCATTTTACATGGTTTCAATTACTTCCCAGTCATAAATTACTGAATGGCGGAGGTATGAAATAGTACATAGTATTAATGTTGGAATAGCCTATGAATATCGTAGCTCAAACTCAAGATAACATCAATCGCTTTCGTAGCAAACATAGCGTGCAGCTACGCTCGTAGCATCTGCGTAGACATATCTGTAACCAATGGCATGTAAAGCTTTTAGTAATGGTTGTTCACGTAGCGTATATGCATTCCAAACGCTTTGATGTTTCATTTGTTACATAAGGATAACATAGCAGAAATAAACCAGTATACATTTTATATAAATAATGATACAATAAGTTGCATAATTTGTTTTATTAAAGATGAAGTTGCTTAGTAGATTAGAATATGTTAAGCAAGTAAAATAGTAACACTTGTATTTTAATAGAAATCAATACCATTTTAAATTAATTTAAAAATATATTAGTGCAATTTTATCGACTCTATACTCTATACCGAATAATTAGTACTTCTGAAGATTAAAATATATCAATTATTTTTGTCCAATTTCTTCTACTGCTTAAAAAAATATTGCTTAAGAGACTAACAGGAAATAATTCTGAATAATAATACCGTAAAGCATATTTTTCCTATCAATTAATCTAATTAATTGAGCAAATTAATTGATAAAATATCTTTTCCTTGTCAATATCCTGAACTAAGTTGGGGTAGAGTCGTCACAATATTTGTCCGCTAACTGCGAACTAGCGCGACTGTAGCCGTAACTTGGTTAACTAACTCGCTGATAATGTCGCTACGTGAGCTCCGTAGCAATCACGTAACTTGTTTGAACCAATGTGTAGTAGAACGCGTTTTAATATATATTATAATCTCATTATAATAATTATCGAAAAAAATTGTAGAGCGCATATTGTGCACCATAGGTTTTTAAATAGTTTTCAAATTGTTGTGGTAATCATTTTTTATTAAAGTTACTTTAGTTATGTTCTCATTAAATTAAACAGTAATTAAATGTCTATACGTAATGTTTTGTAAATAAACTCCATAATATTTAATTTTGTATTCCGTCTGTAACAATAACACAAAAATATTTTAATTTTTTTAACCCTGATCACATTTAACGTATTATTATTTCCTCGCTAGCGAATTAATTCTGATAAGGATCATTCAAGGTTATTAATCCAATGTCTACACACCCTTGAGAAGGTTGAACTTAACTGTAAAGGTTCATATACTTTAGTGCTTTCATTGTTTCAACCGACAGCCATTTGAAGCCATTTTTGTACAATTGTTTTGTGATACCACACTATACAATTCTTTTTCAACAACTGTACAGTTTGTTTGAACTTGATTTAGTAGTTAAAACTAAATCCGCTCGCCGCGTATCACTTAGCCAACGTTCCAAAATTCTTCAGCGTTGAGTTCAAATTCATATTCATTTCTCACAGTTATGTGGCTTAAGCAGCACCGCGAGTATTTTAGAGTAAGAATCGAAATGCAATCTTTAATGATTTGTTTCAACAACAGCTATTAAAGCGTGAGAAGTCGGACCAATGAATATTACACAATTGTATGAAATACAAAATCTTTAAAAAATGTAAATTAATAAAGTCACACTATCTCATTATAGGTACTCGTTATTAAAAATTCAATTTATTGTTCTTAGCATAGTACGGAATTAGTTGCAAACAGTACTTTATAACAGTCAACGCAGGAAGAGAAAATACATATAACGTAGTGCTCTTAATTCTTATGTGATGAACATACATATATGTATATTATATATACCGATAAGATATATTTTGCTTAATCACAATTTCGTCATTTGATACAAAGGGCAACTTTTTATTACTATTATTTCAAGTGTCTGTTATTTACCTAAAATCGCTTTAAAAATGCTCGCATATGATGTGACAAGTGAATTTTAATTTTTTTACGTTTCCACCTAACTTTTCTCGGGAATGGAACTCGTGTTTTTATAATAGTTTCAAAATTTAATTAGTGTTCGTTCCGCTTATGTAAATTATGCGCGAGTGTAAATTGGGTTTCTAAGTTATTTGAAGCACACACATCTTTATACCAACAGGATTTTGTTTTGAATTTTAAGTTGACGGTAAAGTCAGTTACAATTTTTGTTTATGTAATTATACCGTGTGATGTTCATTCCTTAAGTAATTTTATTTTTACATTTAAATCTAATTTCATATGTACCGTGAACCACCGGAACTTATAATCATCATCATAAATTCACTTATTACTAGCAATTGGACATGTGTTTCCTTTACCACCAAGAATAATATTGTCATAATCGACCAAGCTATCTAGATGTCATCTGTAAAATAAAGAGAAATCTGAGACGTTATTAAATCTATAGCCTTTTGTATAAAAGCGAGTGATATTACAACAAACAGGAGAGACGTACTACATGTGATTTAAGACGTGAATAATTAACGGTAAGAGGCATCAGACACATTAATACGTGTAATAGATTTGAAGAGAAAATTTTAATATTATACGTTCTCCATGTTTATATACCAGATCAAAAAATACTTTATATAAGTTTACAAGTTGCTGCCATGTAACCTTGTAAAGGGTGACTGTAGCGATAATTTACCGTGTAACTTGAGTTTAAACTATGTACCTAAAACTAGGTGAAACCACTGTACAATGCCATAACAATTACATTAAACGGGTTGCCGGATCAGTCCCAGTTTCAACCCTAACTCGCTACCCATAACTGTATCCGGTCAAAATTACCCCATTGGCGCGAACTGCGCTAATTAGAACCGGTAGTTGTACGGTTAAAACTCGGTTGAACTGTTGAAATAACAGGTATCAATGTGTTAACACCGCTGAGGTAACAACCTAATTTACTTGTGTGGGTAAAAATGCTAGATAAAGATACCTATATAATTTAGGAGACATTGGTCTTTTCGCTAGCTTATGTTTGACACTTGTGAAACTTTTCAGGTTATTTTGAATATTTGTGCGCACATCAAAGTGAATATGCAATATACTTTATAATAATAATTTTAACCCCCTTCCATTCTCCGGTCACCCTGTTGACCCAAACTAGGCAAACTCTACAATATTATTACGAGATAGCTGAAAAACGTACTCCAAACAGACACCTATGTATATAGATACTAATTAAATTAAAAAAATCAAATACTCATGCTTATCGTATAAATGTTTATCACGAATGGGGATCATACCCAAACCCTCGGCACTATGTATATTCAAATTCTCTTACGACTAGAGCAACAGGTCAAACATCAAATACAATATCAGATAAAATTACTGTAATGTGTGTTTTTATATTAAGTTTCAGTAACTTAAATAGGAGGGATAAAACATTTCATTACAGCTCCTCCAATACTGACCGGAGGAGCTGTAATGAAAACCTAGACTTTAACAACTATTCACTATGAACTTTGAACAAGAACAAAACGTAACTTCACGCCTGTAATCCCCGAAGAGGTAGGCAGAGGAATGCAGAACGATCCCACGTTTCACCAGTTAACACCAGTAAACAAGAACATATAAATACGAAGCTTGTATTAACGTTAATATATAATATTCTTTTTCTTTATATCATATAAAGGAAAAGAATATTATTTTTGTCACGTCGGTATTACGTTTCACGAGGCTGCGTATAAATAATTTGAATGGTACCTTTAGAACCAATAATCTTTACTTTAAACAATGCAAAAGAGATATGTACTTTACTATGGTTTTAAATTCCTAATCGCCTTGCATTCTAAAAAACTGGTCCAATCGACTACAGTTAATGGACTATCAATACGGACAGACAGCTACATCGTCCGTCCGTTCGTAACAAAAACATTAGTTTCTACATTGCAAACGATTCCGGTGCTCCTGTCATTCGCTCGGTACCGTCAGCAGCATTAAGCGTATCGATCGTTAAGTCGCTTCGCTTAAGTTTTCGACGCGTTCGATTTTGCCGACTGTATAGAATCATATGTGTCAAATGGTGATTTTAGTTTTGAGACAACGTTTACTATGAATTACTTATCTTTTTTCACCTTTATCAATTTCATTAACCGCTGGAATGATTTTGATGCAGTTTTTACTTCTAGATGACCTCCTGATTATACTGGAGTGCTTAAAGCTTAGAAGAACTGGCTTATCGATGTTAAAGTTCATTAAATCTAAGTATCATTATCATACTATAGATTTCACTGGCTGTGTATATGCCATATAGTTGATTTATGATAACATTTATTTACTATACGAACATAAATATGGTACAATCAGCTAACAGAAAATATGGCTATTGCTAATGTATATTAAACTCTACTACACTGACATAAATTATAAAACCAATTGGTGTTTGATAATCTAATATATGAATAATATACATGTGACAAGAGTAATACACGTTGATTAGAGCAAATTATTCATAATATACCCAATGATATTCATACAGATCATAATTCGTATACCAAATTCATCAAGCGATTGTGTTTATGTTATTAAAATATTACTAAATAACAACCAGTATTTTCATCCCAGACATTTGCTAATGCCACTGCCTCGTTGGTCGTGTTGGTTAAAAGTGCGACTGCCGATTGGGAGGTCGCGGGTTCGATTCCCGGATCGAAAAATACAATTTTTTTTTATTTAGGTTTCCTAATAGTGGTTCGGAATCTGGATATGTGCCCGATGCATGGCAATAGGCTCACCACCTATTCCATAGTGGGACGTAAACGTAACCGGTGAAACG
>DWEJ01000398.1:0-17111 GCA_018245835.1 Mysoria sejanus stolli | reverse complement strand
AAGGATAGAGATATTTGGCACTCAGTGCTCTCTGCCTACCCCGTGAGGGACCCGGCGTGAAGATATGTATGTATGTGCTGATAATTACTACTAATTGTTTGTCTTAACAATTTCTACACAAATCTACTAAATATATCTACTGTTTTACCGATTGCATACTTCATACTTTAATCACGTCGTAACATGTTGGTAAGTAAGTACGGATAGAAATATAATTGGTTTACACGTTATTTCTTTTTATTAAATTTCTAATTGTACAAATGTATTTTATACGTATATTTATACTGGAACGCCAACCACACACTTCAGCCCAAAACATAAATTGTCTCAGTAACAGTTACTTCACGGTAGAAACAGGCGGTACTGCTCCCGGCGCATCATATACATATTCTATTACTTATCTCTTGTGACTGTCATTTCCGATCGTGTCCCATGGTATTGTACCTTTATTATTTCATGAGAACCAATAGTTGCGCCAAAATTGTCTTAAAATAAAAACTGTAGAGTAATAAGGTCACGAGACATCCTACAAACCGTCTCAAATCATAACTTTAAGTAGCACGAAAACTCATTGTGACGACAACATTAAACCAGTGAAAAATTTTCAAGTAAAATATTTTTATGAATACAAATGTACGAGTGTTAAAAATGGTCATTTCACTGGATGCTTAAAAATGAGGTTACTTGAAATGACATGAGTAATATTAAAACTTTAATATCATAATTAGTGCGGTTATACCGTTTTTTTTGTCCACCGCAATAAATATCAAATCATTTTTAAAATTATAGTTATTATGTGTATACAAAACTTATACGTCAAACAAAATTCCTACGCAAGGACCATAAGTTAACGACATATATCTTAATAAAATGAATAGGTTCGTATCGATACGTTTTTGATGCGTGTGCCCGGGAACCCGCGTCTTTGGACGCTAGGGCAATCACATAACGTTTTTCAAAGCAAAATATTCTAAATTAATTAAGTATATACATTGATTCATTTGCGTTTCCATTTTGATCATCATTATAAATTTTGTCGCTGTTGTACTCGTAATTACTACATCCTTTCATTGCGACATCAGGACACACATATGTATTAACAGGTAAACACGCGCACCTTAAAACCAAATAACTATACAATAACTATAAATTATCGAGATAAACCTTAATCAAACATCCCCAGTGTTCTGTTCCCGCATTTATTGGCGAACAATAGTCCTGATTTACGATTTAGGACTGCACAGGGGCCCCTCCGATATTTATGCTTTCAGTTTGTACGTACCTACCTGCCGAACCATTAACTGGATAAGCAAGAAATATCGTTACACTAAATAGATTTTCTCTATCGCGTACTTAGCGGAGCGAATACAAACATTGAATGTTTAAATAGTTTCCGATTTCTTCGTTAGGTATGTTTACGCCGTTATGGTTTCAGTATTTTGGTTTCGCTCTATTGATACCTTAATAAACTTTTGAAAAAATCATAAAAACAATATACACTTTTAGATGAATACGTGCTGATGTAAAAATGTACATGATTATTATAGGTATTTTATATTATAGGAGTTTCCAAGTCCTGAAAACACATTGCTGTATCAATTGCCTTGTCTTATCAATGAACATCCGTAGATTTCATTTGAGTTACAAAGGCAAGGGTACACTAAAGTTATATTTCAGAACGAAATATGTGAACTATCACAATAGCATTGAATTGGAAGTGACAATGGAACAGAATGTGAAAATGACAACCCAATGCGAAACGTGCAAAATTTAATGTTAAAAAATAGTAAATACTGGTATAATGGTTTAATAAAAAACGTTAATTAAACAAAAACTTTCAACATTTCGACTTTTTTAACGTTTTTCAATTCAACAATCTGGCGATCTTTTAATTTTAGCACGCACTTCCGAATATACACAGATATGTGCGTTTCAAAATCAAGTATCATTTGTTATGATGCTGAAAATAAAACATCGTGGCAAAACTTGTCAAAACGCCCAAGATTTCATCATGTGCTTTAAGGCATAGAAGACCATGGCATTAATCCTTCGGATTCTGAGAGTATATTCTTGTCTAACAACGGAATAATGACAGAGTCTGACCCTGTCCTTATTTAGAGCGAATTAAGTACAAGATTGAATATGCACTTCATTGATTTTAAATCAAACAATTAATTGCTGTCATGACAAATACTATTTCAGAGGTGTGAATCTGTGCATCTTAAATGAACCGTACAGTACATTCTAGAATGGTTTCTTAATGAAATCGTACACAAAAAGTGATTTATTATATTGTCGACGCGACAGAACCCATTATTCATTTAACGAAGAAATCTGTTTCTAATCGATTTGTACTCTTTCTGAAAAATTATATATAGCGATCGTAAAATAAAATCGTCAATCAAGCTGAAATCGTACGCGATGACATCAGAATGTTCGCATCAATCAGTTTCGTAAAAGCACTTCAGTAAATCCGATAGTAACACACAGCGGTCGCGAACTGCGCAAACATCAAACAGCGCGGAAACTATCGATGTAGACAGCGCTCAGATGTAAATTTAATTCCCTGTTTCCCTAATCAGACAGCTAACCTAATAGCAGCCTTAACTTGCTAACTAATTTAGTTTATCTAACACAATATTGCCAACAGAAGTTTAAATTGTGTTCAACGGCGTCATAAGCTGGCAGCGACTAAATCAATTATTCTACATAAATCGTGCTTATTCGCATAAAAGATTGTCATTTTCATTCGTCGTTACGATTTCCGTTATATTTAACGGATGTTCATCTATTTATCTCCACCTTTTTTTATTTTTCTGGTAATCATTGTCTTCGTATATTCAAGAGTAGATAAATAACGACAAAAAAGCAACTGCGCTATCGAATTTATTATCAAACATATTGATATTTCTTACATACGCTTTATTCTTATAGTGTGATAAAATGTACCATCAATATAATGTAATTATATAGGTACTTTATAATCATTGTATTACTGCAACTTACAGTGAATAAGTAGATTTTTAAGATAAAATAAAGTATACGAAAAAACATAACTGTGAACACTTAGAACACTATGCATTAACATGCAATTTATATGCTTATATAGTGAGTGATAGTTTAATACGACTTTGCATTTATTTACGTCTCAAACCGCAGCGCAGAAAATAAAATACGAGCTGAAAATAATGAGCCTGTCACTCTCCTTGCAAAATATTTATGAATAATATATTTTTTAAATAAACCTACAGACGCATACAACAGTATATTATTATTTATATCAATGTATGTATATACAATATGTAAATATATAATATATTTGTTACGATCTAGTCTGGATTTTCTAGACCCAGATGTCTCTGAGTTCTAGATCAGCTTGATATTAAATGTTGCCAAGTTCAAACATCGCTTTACTTTCAAACTCAACAAAAATAATCTTATTTATAGAGATTTCTCCAGTCCGCATAATTTATTAGTAAAACAATCCGTCACAGATTCGCCCACGACTTGTAGTGCGATGTTTATTTAAGGAATTTATAAATAGTATGTTCATAGTCATCTCATAACATTACCGAGCATGAAAAAAGTTCGGGCCTCAACATAATTAAAGATAATAATGCATCCTCCTCGCCCTGTCCAAGTATTTTTTTTATAGTCTGAAATCTACGGCTGCCACTTGTATATCGACGACCGTCCTACTCTACAGCAATTGCAAAGAATCCGTGACTAAGCTGACATAATAAGGACAAGAGCTAACTAATACTAATAGCACTCATATAAATTTGTATAAACAGTTCTATTACCACAGTCTTCCACATGACCTGAGTATGTACGCCTTGTTTGGCCTACAACTTATTACGTATTAACCAGTTTAACTCACATTTGCTTTTCGCTCTGCGCTGCAATCGGCGGGAGCTCATGAAGAAGGACCTCATATACACATTTTATACATAATAGTTTATACATAATAAAGTGTAACACTCACGAAACCTTAAACAATTTACTAGACTTATAAATCTGTTTCGTTAACCTATTGACATTTATTATTTCTAAGTGACCCAAGAATCTAAGCAGCCTTTACTTAATCCTAGTACCTCCATGTTCAAGTTCAAAAGTTCAAGGGGTCAAAAGTTCCTTCAATATACAAGTATTTATTGGACTGTCCAAACATATAACTGGATAATGCTAAATCTAAACTACGCAATTTATAACTACCTGGTTTTATAACAAACCCATTTGAAAATAGTTTCTTCATTGTTTATAACATTATGATTAATCAAACTAGTCATTAAGTTACCTTGATTAATCAAGGTAGTTATCAAAAATATCGTGGAATCTATTGTGGCATTAGCCCACGGTGAATCGTTTAAACTCAATCGGTTTTAGCTTATTGAGTACCATGCATACTGTCTGATCGAAAGCGATTTTCAGATGAAACCAAAAACATAACTTAATATTTGGCTTCATTTATAATTATAGGATACGAAAATTAATATTACAGTTAAAAATAAAGTTCATAAAACGACTGTAGCCTTAAATACAATATTCTTCTTAGTTTTGCAACAGGACTTTATTCGTGGATTTTTGATTATTTTGAATTTTATTTACATTAGTTTGAAATAAAAACATACCCGAATAAATAACCGCCGATTGTTACTATCATTGTTTGGCTTAAATCGAAATAAAAGTTTTTCCCGTAACCGACCATAATGGACTCTTTGGTCAGAAACTAGTTTAAAACAAAGTATCTGGAGATGGAGTTTGAGATATCCTTCGACTTTTCTGGTTCTTTTGGTATCAGTGTAGTAGTCCATATTGAATGGAAAACACGTAATAAAATGAAGCGCTAATACAATGGATGAAGCAGTACTGCCTAACTCAATTCAAT
The DNA here is from genome assembly GCA_018245835.1 of Mysoria sejanus stolli. Taxonomy (NCBI): domain Eukaryota; kingdom Metazoa; phylum Arthropoda; class Insecta; order Lepidoptera; family Hesperiidae; genus Mysarbia; species Mysarbia sejanus. The sequence goes on along the minus strand of DWEJ01000398.1, from coordinate 12,223 downwards.
CATTTACCAAGGCTCGCCTTGGTTAGTTTGGGTTTTGAGTAAAGCCTCTCTGATTTTATACTATTACACGATTGTATGATTCACAATAAAAGAACGTATTTATAGTTTGTACAGGTCTCAATACATCAAAGGAACGGTTGCACTAATCATCGGATTCATCATCAGATATAAAACTGGCTTAATAGCGCTCTATTGTAATTAACTGAGAGACAGTCACTGCCTTTTTAGTTTTGCATTATTGAAGTTTTTATATCCCCGATCGTCAAACGACGACGGTCAAACAAAACATCTGTATTGTTTTGCGTAGCTCTGCGTACTTTATCGATTTACCGGAAATTTCTAATTCATATGAGTTTAGACACAGTGAAAACACGTTAAATTTGAGTATGTGTTTGTGTTTAAGAACAGTTACTGACCCACAACCCGCATGAACGCGCTCTTGTACACGGTGTGGAAGAAAGGCGCGTCGGCGGACACTTCACAGCGGTATCGCCCGCTGAGGCCGCGCCCCGCGCCGCGTAGCACCACTTGTTGGGCTCCTGATCTTGACACCTGGAAAAATATTATCTAATTAATTAAACTTTAAAATACAATAATAAAAACTCCTTTACAATAATAAAAACTATAATGATGAGTGTAACATCACGTCTGTAAGCCGGAGAAATGGGCAGAGCAGTGTACTACAATCCTACGTTACACCAGTTACATTTACGTCGCACTATGGAATGGGTGGTAGGTAAGTGTATTGCCATACCGGATTCTGACTCCGAACCTCTATTAAAAAATCTAAGTTAGAAAAATCAATTGTGCCGGACTCAAAATGAACCCCTTGAAGAGATTTGCTAGATATAATCTTTTTATTACGCGGGGGAAACCTGCAAAAGATACCCGGTACCCAGGGAGAGATTCCGGGTTATGTGGGATTTTTACCGCACTAAACCCCCTCGGTGGCCTTCCGCAGCGCTAATAGGAGGACTCCTGGATCTCCAACGGAACGCACCAGTGCCCTCCTAGCGCGGCGCCCCTGCGGGCCCTTCTTCTAGTAGAGGTATCTTCATCCTACGCCCTCCAGTTCTCACGACGATGCTGTTGCCGCTGAATAAGCGGTTCGAGCTCCCACTCTAGCCGCTCGCAATCCCGGAAGCCTCCTTTTAGTCTCCTCTTACGACAGGCAGGAGATACCGTAGCTCATATTCTAGTCACGAGCTACAGAGACTGCTAGATATAGCCTAGGAGTCAACACCACTTAAAATGACACTAAAGTTACGTAGCAGCACTATGACATATAGTTCTTCAAGAAAAACGTAAAGAGAACTAGTTTACAAGACTACCGAAAGTTGGGTAATGTCTGGAGACGAATGATCATCATTTTCCAGCTGGTGGCCCATGTGTCTGTTTGCAGGCATGACCTATAAAAGTTGTACCTGAAAATACTTTTATAACAGATTGCATGTATCACCTGCAATAAAACATTATTATTAAACGCTCGCGTGTGGTGACGACTGTTTGAAAAATAACCGTCACGAACCCATACGTTCCACATTTCAGCGCAAATGTTACAAAAATATGACATGCAATCAAATTATATCATAAAATTCATATCGGTTTCCGCGTTATATTTTATTATAGTCCTCGTCAGGCTTCGCCTAAATTTAATTCATAAGTTTGGAGCGGAAAAATTGTCTGAACATAAAAAAGCATATAATTATCCATTTCATTATTTTCAAATTAAATTTAGGGCAAAATATTTAAAAAAATATTAACGCTCCACTGCAACAGTAAAGAAACAAACATGGAGAATTCTGACCAGGACTGAGCTTTCTCATCTCTATGATTACTTTAGCCGTGAAACTACAGTTATGTTTTTGTTTAAGTTTCAAGCACTAGGTAGACGTATTTGGATCGCAGACATTTGAATTTGAAAACAGATGTGTATATCGTGGTGACATTTAACGTGGTAACATATTAAAACGCACATCTAGTTCTGCATTATGTCTCCTGGAATATCAGCAAATTAATATTAAAAAACAAATCCATCATCGTCATCATTACTAAAGTCCACTACTAGACATACGCATCCCCTGAGGAGTTAGATCTATAATCCCACACTGGGCAGGCACGTTGGAAACGTAAAGGAGAATTTCTCGTACTTCCTTTGTTGGTGCCTAGGGCATTGAGTTGTGTCTAGGCAGATCGCGCCATACCACCATCTACTAACGCCGAGTTCGGTCGCCTGTTACGACACCCTGTACCCAGTATGGAGTCGGGGAATATATTTATAAACTTTATAATTACAAAAATTACTTGCCGTTCATTCGCAAATACACAGCATATGCAAAAATCTATATAGTATTTCGTGTCATTTGTAAATTAAACACATATCTGTTTCATTACATAGCCAACACTTAAGACGATTTGGACATAAAAGAAACTGCTGAGTTTTTTCGCAACGAAATACTATACGTACGGAGTGCATGAAGTCGATGAAAAGTCATAACAGCAATATAACTTCGAGGACGACGTAAAATGCATATATTGTACTTTACAAGGAAATAAGAAACTGTCTGATTTCTCTATCTGAAAATCTGACTACCTGATTTGATACGAAGACATACCTATTTTATATCACAGTTGAATATGAGTTAAAGAGTATGAAATTATGTTCAAAGCGAGCGCGTGCACTTCAGCGTACGCAGCTGGTAGAGAGTCAAACTGAGCTAAAAGCTTCGATCCATCTTACAGAAAGTCGGTCCACTTTGAGAAACCGCCAAGCTAAATCATTCCGGGCCCGCTCTCGCGAGCGACATCTGACCCGATTTCTAAGCTCCACGCTTGGGACCGTTTGACTTACGCTTGTTCCAAGTCGATGTAAACTTTGACTATTCGTTATTTTATAAAATGGTTTTTAATGTATTATTTTGGCACCATGTTACAACTCACCCGTGGCGCGGTGCCAACAAATAAAGGTTTAACGTGCCGACGCTCCACGACTTTCTTAAGTGATTTTTTGTGGCGCATTCGGCGAAGGCAGTTTAACGAACAAGCAAGATGTCGCAAAACTATTGACCCATATGTAATCACTGTTATGGCTTTGTTTATCGTGGCACTGTAAGTGTCGTTTTGTGTAAATAACGCCACTCGCCGTAATAGGAGGAAACGTAGCTTTGAACTTTTCCTTTGTATACGGTTGTTGGAGACATTCTAGCGTTGTTGTTGAATAAATGGTTTTACGTTGCTTTTTAGTAGTTCGATAAAATATACTGAAGTTACAGCACTCCTACCGTAACTAGGGAAACTTTTTTTGGTTTATAGATACAAAGCGTTATTATTTTAGTACACATTTTATTTCCTAATATATTAATGAACAATGCTTGCGGTGGGACGTGGGAGTGTTATGCATTCCTCTGCCTACCTCTTCGGGGATTACAGGCGTGAAGTTAAAAAAAAACTTACATCAACGCTGATCCCAGTTTGGGAAAACACTCTCGTATTAGGCAACTCCTTGGGCACGAAGCGGAAGAACTCCTGCGCGCCGTGGTACCACTTGACGGTGTACAGCGCCTCGCCCGTGTCCAGAGACCAGCGGCACCCGAGCGTCGCGCTGGCGCCCACGCCCACCGCCTCAGGTACTGATAGCTGAATGTCGCGAAGACCGAACGCACCTGTTGTACACAATAAACTAATTAATAACAGTACATAAATGAACCACAGTTTGTGTACGTACAACTAATTTTTAAATATAGTTATCTGTTTTGTGAAAACAACTTGTGCTTAGAACATTTGTATTAATAAATCTGTCTCTATAAAAGCTTCAGTGTTTCTGAGAAGAAGTAATAACTACATAAATATATGCGTTATTGATGATTAAAAGGATTCGGCTAGAATTCTATTCCAACTATAAGTTGTCGTATAATTGATTACCATTTTAATAATGTTTTTAATGAGTATAGTATTACTCTCTGCCTACCCCAAGGGGTACGCCGGGTCCCCCACAAGGGACCCGGCGTGAGATATGTATGTATGTTTAATGAGTTAATAGACGTTCTTTAAATTAAGGGTAAAGTCCCCGTGTTTTCAACAACATCATCAGCCTGTTTCAGCCCACTCTTGGATATAGCACTCTCCCTAAAAGCGCCACCATATCCTGACTTCGGCTTGTCACGTTCCACTTCTGCCTACAGTATTCCGCGGAAATGCCTATTCTATATTCTATTCATTACCATTAAAGCATAATGTACTATAAATAAAACACAACTAAAATAATAGTTAATGTAATACCGAGTAATCTAATTAAAAAATCGTTCTACGTATCAGTCTAAAGTCGGTAGTCAAGTGCACCTATAACAGTGTTATATCAAATTCATGTAAATTTTGTTTAAACATAGCGAGAACACGAACTATTTCGTTTGTACAATTGGCATACGAATTGACTCGTACGACGACTATTAAGGTCCATCTACACCCGGATCAGAACTGCATAACTAGTTCCCGTTTGGTTGTTCAGGTATTTGAATTATTCCCGGAGACATTGCGAATAAAAGACATTCCGTTATTTATAAGCATTCCGTTATTTATATCCGTGTTTTACAACCATTCTATGTAATAAAAAGAGAACACGTGGCTGTGTTGTTTTTTTCGTTACTATTGTATATTAAACAAAAAACAATAAAATTAAATATAGAAACACTACCCGAATTATCTTCTCGTTCACAACTGACGAGGCCGACCAGGATTGCCTTGCCTGATATTTTTTATTCCCTATAAACGCAAGCAACAAAAATTTTGCGTATTCGTTCGGGTTAACAACACAAACAAAACAAAGCGTGAAACGTGAAAATTACATAATTATAATAAAAATGTTATGTTAGATTTTATACATTCTATTCATAACTTAGCGTTTTGTAGTTAAATACATGTACTTAATTACGTACGTATAGAATGTATAAGCTAAATATTATACTCGTTACAACGTGACTCCCGCCACGCTATTATTTAAAGCACTTCACCCATACCTTCTTAAGATTCTGATTCTCTTGAGAACATTCTGATGTATTTTAAAGTTATTGTAACCTTTAAAAGCTAAAGAAAAAATGAAAGAAGTATTCGCTATGAACATATTATTACTTTTTTAAACGTATAAAGTTGCAACCAAATAGGCAATAATTACACCGCTGCCGCCCGTGTACGTTCATTGGTAATCTTCTTGGAATACCACTATAGGAAAAGGAAGCTTAGGGTCTTTTACTTTAGTATTTATATACGGCTTGTAAGAATAATCTTGCTAATATGTTATTATTAGTGACGGAATGTAAAAATTGAAATTGTTAACTTTACCGACCCGAAAAATGCAAATTGCAATTGCAATGCAATTGAAACTGTTAACTTTACCGACCCGAAAAATGCACATTAGAAAAAGTGTTAGCATTTTTATTTTCTGAAGCGTTTATTGAGTATTTATCATTCTTGAATGTACAGCCCTCAAATTGTTAGTACCTACTTCATTATTTCCAAGTCTGAGTAAGAAATCTGTATGCCTACCAATACACTAAAGCACTCCCAGTAACTACGAACAACAAGTACAAAAATATTATTGCCTATTTAAAACCTGAAAAAAGAAAAAATACAAATGTTTTTTCAATAAAAATAAAACTTCCTATAGAAAAAGACTCGATTTATTTATCGTCGATACGCGTAATAGGTACACTGAAGAAACATTGATATAATGATTATTGTTTACCCTGTGGTAAACAATAATCATTATACTGAAACATCACATTATTACATTCATGCTTAGTAAGGAGCGGAAATAAAACTGTATAAATGTAGCTCTCCTTAGGTAGAAATGGTAATCATAAGGGAAAAGAAAATATCGTAACTCGGGGAATTAACATAAGTTGGGTTTACGTACACATCCATGGGTATCTGTTATAAATGCTATACGATGCCATCAAACTTTTTCATTCTTTGTCGAAATCGCTATTGAATAATTCATTTGTCAGCATTATCGAGTTCGGAGCGATCGGGTCATTTGTTACGTCGTTCTATTTTCTTGTTTAGCTTGATTGCGTTCCTTCATCTTCATTTTCAATCGGTTAAATTGATTTTCATAAATATTAAGATTTATCCTAAATTAGTCAGTTCATTTACTGATGTTGTTGTTTCATAACATAATTATATAAATGAATTATTTCAATCATATATAACTATATAGTACCAGTTAATTTAAATGTCTATTAATAATATCAAAATAATGGCGTTTAATAGATGCATATACAAGTTTACACGGTACATATATAAAAACGCATTTTTTTTATTTATGTCAGTCTATCCGTCTGTCTGTTTGTTCTGGGTATTCTCCAAAACGGCATCACCGATTTCTACACGAATTTTACTAGCAGCTAGCAAATGTTATGAGGAATAACTAAAGCTACTTGTATTCTAGACATTATTTCAAGTTCCGTCTAAAACCTGATGTAATTCAATTTGACTGTACCGATTTTGATTGTGCTTTCAATGACAGATACCTGATATTATAAGGAATAACTATTACTCCTTATATTTTCTTTCACGCGAATGTAGTCACAGGATCATCTTGTTTACAAGAAAATAATAAAACATGCAAAAAATCTGAACAATGAAATATCTGTATTAAAAATCGGTTACATGTAACATATGACTTTGTCACTTCATAATAAAGAATGGTGAGTAAAATCAAAATATTTATACTTTTAACTAAACATGGGTACTTAATTATTCCCATTTTTGTGAAAAATTAGAAATAAATCAATAAACCAAATAATCACTGTTCTTGGAAACGATTATACTAACGAAGAGCTGCTACAAACCTTGAACCAGATCTTACAATTCACAAAATAATTAATAGACAAATGCGTATTGAATACATTGCATTCTTTTCTAAAGCGAACAGCACAAAGTTGAATACAGTCGCAGCGTTACAAACAGTTGTAACGTTACTGCTATTTTTAATGCAAAACTAAAGTCACAGAAGTTCGTAATAGTTTCCAACGAACAATATTATAAGTTCAATTTTAGTTTCAACTTTAACTATACGTACGTACAATTGACTGCCACGTTGGTCGTGTTGGTTGCAAGCGCGACTGCCGATCAGACTGCGCGAGTACCGACTACCGGTTCTAGGTTCAATTCCCGGGTCGGGCACTATAAAGTTTATGTGCCCGGTGTATGCCAAAAGGCACACCACCTATACCATAGTGACATGTAAACGTAACTGGTGAAACGTGGGAGTGTACTGCACTCCTCTGCCAACCTCTTCGGGGTTATCCCCGTTATGTTACGTTTGATGTACAATTGTCATTTTCCACAGTTTTCGCTCAGCTTTCAATAAAAATATATTTTCAATACTATATTATTCGACCTACTCTACTATCTGCTAGGATCCAATCAAAATATTTTTTATTATTCAGAACGCATAAATTTTAGACGTTTGAAAAGAAAACCTATGATTGTATCTATCTAAACGCGTTTCTATCTCAAAACTATATTTATTCACGTTTCTTTTAAAGGTGAACACGGATGGGTCCGTTAGCGCTTCGCTAAGCAAAATTTCTCGAAGTAAGTAATCAAATCTTTGCCTTCAGCTGTACTAAAGGTGATCGGAATACATAAATCAAGTGAACGTTACGTGAGCGAATTCAAGATCAAGCCAATACAGAATCCCCTTCGACAAGAACTCATTACAATGTAACCAAATTCAATTTACGGTTCCAACCACATCATAATATTTTATCCCATGCGCGAGTTTAATACGTGTAACCTATACCTATATTATGAATCGGATTTATTCCATCATTACTTTTATATGTACGTATACATGTATACATTAAGATTATAAGAAAATGTGTACCAAAGACGGATTTTTTCGAGGCACAATGATTGCAAAAAGTTGCTTCCAACGCGATCTTTATTATAATATTCTCATATTAAAAGACGTAATCCTGGTACTTAAGATTGAAATAGATTTTTTCAATATTGTTAATTACCTTTTTGTTATTCTTTTGATATCATTGAACTTCCTTTTTTAGTTTATGTATAAGGAGGTCATAATGAAAATTGGTAATGAGATGAATTACAATGGATTTTTTAAACGTCAGAACGACGTTTAAAAATAAAATAGACTATGGCCTTGACCCTCTCTTTCTGAGAGGAGACCCATGTTCCAACAGTGAAACGACAGAAGGGTCGATATGATATGATGAATTTTAAACGTATTGAGACATGCGCATTTAAAGGTTTGCGGGTTTGGAGTAGCACCTGAGAATGATTTTAAGTACGACTTAAATCACTTTAAACACCGATGAATAAGCTTCTATACAAATAAAGATTTATACATTACTATAGCCAATTAATATACGGTTTGAGTTTTTTACCTATTTGAGTTTGTTACAATGGCAATAATACATTTTAATTTTACAAAGGCAATAAACTACTAGATTATGTACTGCTTATTATAAAAATAATATTCCAGATAATTGCCAATGTCCTTCCTTACATCTTATTCTAAAAAAACATTAAATTGCATACCTTTCCAAATAAATGCCATTTTATAAATTTACACTTTCATTTAATGTTTTTTTATTGAAAGAAAGTAAATATTTCCTCATAAGCGTCGAGGTAAAAAATTATATCCTGTGAACTGAAAATCATTATTGATTTGTTAATAAGACAAAAAGAGCATAAAAGTTATCTACAACATATGGGTCTAAAACAGCTGATAGAATTCCCATTTTTAGTATCTACTTAACAATCACAAAAATCTGCAAAGAGAAAATTGAAAAATGCATGCGTATTCAACGGATTTCAGAAGGATTTCAAAAGTTCAATACATATATGGGTACATGAAAAAGGCTTGATGATCTTATCTCACTTTATATTCATTTCATGTTATTACTGTTTACATAACGCCACATTTCTTACTGGGTAGGTAAAGAACACAGATATTTATTGTACACTTTTTACAATATGACGTACTTTAGGAGTATTAAATATAATCGAATATTATAAAACTGTCTCGATAATTGTGTTGTACGCGCGACTACCTATAGGAAGGTTCTGGGTTCTAATCCTGGATCAGGCACTAACATATTTTTCTAATTTAGATTTTCTAATAGACGCTCGGAGTCTGGAAATGTGACCGATGTATGGCAGTAGACTCACCACCTAATATATTGTGGGACGTAAACGTGATGGTGAAATGTGAGTGTGTTCTGCACTGCTCTGTTTACCTCTTCTGGGGTTACAGGCATGAAGTTACGAAGTTACGAATGTCATAAAAATATATATAACTAAATAGAGTACATAAAATTCTTAGCATTTGCTCCACAATCATTCGTCGAAAGCGGACTATGCAAACGAATCTAAATCTTTATTACGTACACTCTGCCAGAAAATTCAAGTCGTTCCTAGATTTTAAAATGCCACACTATATGGAACATATAAATTCAACTTCGCTTTCCGCATAAACATATATATGAGGATAATCTTATTAAGACTGCTATATTTTTATTTTATTATTTACTTCACTTATTGGAGACTGATAATTGATTGTACTAAATAGTGGCGAAGTTACTCGTCTTATTGTTTCAGATTTAAAACGTATTTTGATACTAAAATTAACGACTTGAAATATTACTTATCATTTTTGATCTGGCATATTTAACAAAATGCAATTAACAGAAAGTCAATTTCATTCGTTACATTACATTATCCTTAAATGAAGCGGATGGGCGCGGTAAAGTTTATTTGATTGGCAATTTTGCTTTGAACTGAGTAACATGTAATATTACGCCTATAATCCCCGAAGAGTTACGCAGACAAGTGACCAATCGGTGAACTAGGGGACTAAACCACGCTTATGTTCCACTATCAATGGAGTAAAATGGTCAGTTAATTACCATACATTATACACAAAACCTGACCCTGAGCCACTAATAATAATTTATACTAGAAAATTTATGTTACAAAAATCAAAACATACCCGACCCGGGACTTGCAACCAGGACCTCTCAATCGGCAGTCACGCTTGCAATCACTAGACCAACGAGGCGATATTCATTATAACAAAGTAACTTCGTTAAAATTTCTATTTACATATCAAAAAATTTAACACTAACCTTACATTTTTTGGGGTTACATTGCCAATTATAATATACAGCATTCAGCTATTTCTAACTACATTATCACCAGCCAAATAATTACTAAATATAGATAATAATCATTACTTGAACGTAAAGGCGTAGTATTGAAATATTAATACAGTGTTAAGGACATCCCCCGGATCTGTGGAGTGTTATGTAAGAAAATATTCAGAATAAAGATGAAGCAATAAAACCTTAAAACAAACATCATCTTTTGAAAAAAGAACAAAGATGAAGCTGATAAATGGCATGTCTTATAGGAGTACAGGTAATTAACTAACTGAAAGAAACTCAATGAACATTTCTGAAAACTCACACAAACGGAATTCGGAAAGGAAACAGAATTTTATGAGATTTATGTAAGCATCTAACATAAACTCTCAGAATCCCACTTGTACCCATTATTTTAGGGAATTGTACAAAACAAATAAACTCTCTCAACGTCATTTGCATCAGTTGCGAAATTGTTCACACAGTAGAAAAGGAACCACGCAAGTAACATCCCGATAGGCATTCTCCCTATTGCATGGTGCAACGTACAAAATCACATATGAATCGTCGAAGCGTCTACCTCTGAGCGGAATACAAGCGTGTTGTTATACATATTTCTTACTAGCTTCAAAAGCATCTCTAACACACAACTAAGTTTAGTTAGCGTAAAATAGACCCTTGCCTCGTTTACCTAAATATAAAACATCTAAATTTAAAACGAGTAGGTGTTAATAAAATTTTATGTGGGCAGATGGCGTTTCAGTATTTTCCGAAACTGGCGTGCGTGAGTAATGTAGGAAAAATGAATGTAGGTTGAGTCAGCTTTGTAACGATAGTGATATTGTCTTATAATATTGTTTATTATATTTGCTTAGTTGTATCCGTCTAATAAATAATGACAATTGAGTGTTAATCATGCTTTACAAATATTAAAGCAGGAAAAAAAGTCCGTTTTATTCGAAAGTCGTTTAATATTCATTCAACCTTTACAAAACTATTTATATTTATTGAAGTAAAATAGACTGTATATTGTTCTTGCTACATTTCGTCTAATATAAAAGTCTGTCAAAGGACAGATAAAAAACAACATTTATTTATCCATTTTTAGATCAGTTCTTAAAATAAACTATATTGTTAATATTTTATTCATTTATTTAATCTTTATTGTCTACCTATAGTAAGGTAAAAAATGGCGGACTTAATGCCTCATGGCATTCTGTATCAGTCAACCTAGAGTGATAGTGAGAGTAAGCGGTAGGCTCAACGAAGCCGTTAGCAATATGTTCATTACCTATATATCATTACATATATAAAACTATATATGTATTTAGTATTATTTTATTTAAATACCGACGATAAAAAATTATATGGTAAATATATAAGTAATTTTATATGTAATAAGAGCCTCATTTATAGTAAGAATAAATAAGCTATTAGTTATTTATCCTCGTTCTTGTTTGTAGGCAATTACTTTGCTCTACGTATTCTATTGGCTGCGAACACAGCCAAACAATACAAAACTTATCTATTCAATTTGTGCGCGTCCCGACCCCTTCCGCTATAAATCCAATCCAAAAAATAGTTTTATGTGCCCCAACTTCCCGTATCATCAACAAAACCGCTGTCGTAATCTGGTTACTTAATTTCCAAATACATTTCTCTAAGTCAGCCATAAATGTCGAGATGGACAATAATTCACTTAATGTTGCATGGAGTTGATTTACAATGACGTACGGCGGACGAGGGGTTTCCGTCATGGATTGATCCGAGAATTTTATATTGTTTAACCCTTTCACGTAAAAGAATTCTAAATATACAACTGGAACAGAATCTGTACTTTTCAAACTAACAACGCACCATTTTGAAGGAAATATGATTCATGTTAGTCAATTAATTAGTACAAGATACTGGGTAAATATTTATAAACGTAAAACGTAACTTCACGCTTGTATTCCCCGAAGAGGTAGGCAGAGGAATGCGAAACATTCCCACGTTTCACCGGTTACGTTTACGTCCCACTATGGAATAGGTGGTGAGCCTATTGCCATGCATCGGGC